>VUQG01041850.1:0-13008 GCA_015106755.1 Etia nguti | reverse complement strand
CACTTCATGCAGAGCTCGTTGTCTCTCTCTCTCTCTGTGTGTACTTCAAGAACAGTTTCCCGTCTAAAAATCTCTGTTTTCTGCATTATTCGCTTGCTTATTACCCACAAGTCTACCGTTGTTTACAGCGCTGTCGGCTGCTGTTTTTTTTCCTTTTACTTACTTCCGACAAGAAAGCCTAATTTCTGCTGTTCAGTAGGCTACTGAACAAATGTACACTTTTTTAAATTATGCAAAATTGCAAAACGCTTAGCTGTGTCTCTAATAAAACCTCTTTGCTCTGCTTCACTTCAGCAGCATCAGGTAATGTTCATATGTTGATTAATGGTTATCTTTCGTTTTTGATCTACTGCAGAATATTTTTAAGGTCATCATTTTTATAGACAAAAAAAAATATGGAAATGTACTGATGCGTGATCAGAATTATAATATTTGAGTGTCGGAGGCAAAATTTCCCCGATTCAAATCGAATCGATATCGAATCGTGGATCGATTCGATATCGATTCGATCCACGATTCGATATCGAATCGATTCTAGAAATCAGTGACGATACCCAGCCCTAATTACAAGGTAGTCTCTGCATATTTGTAAACACAATGAAAATACAGTAGCACAAAAACATTGACAGCTCAGACATTGAAATTTAAACTGTAGTAGTTGCAATGATCTTTAGAATAATCCATCTTATGCATCCTCGTCTGGCATTTCGGAGTTGATGTATGTTGCCAAAAATATAAATGCTAGTGCTGTCAAAATTAACGCAAATTAATCCGCCATCACGGTCAACGCAATTACAATTTTTAACGCAATTAACACATCTGGAGTGCAGAATGACTCAAAATCCCTGAAATGTTTCTGTCAACACATTTTGGGCAGTTTTTCCAAGTAGAGTTACCTTCGTACATGCACAAATGGCCAGTTGATCTGGTAGTGACGGGCAGCTGAACCAATTAACTCAATATGGAAGATGATAAACGCATATTGGCCCTCTCAATGGGAAATTTGAGTATTAAAAAAAATAAAATAACAAGACGGAACAATACATAAAGTATTATGCACATTGTGCAAGAAGGAATTTTCTTTTCACCAAAGCACTTCCAGCTTAAAATATCACATTGACGCGAAGCATACGTTAGTCGGGGATGCTGCTAGGACTTTGGCTAACGCGTCACCCAGCTTGCTACAAACCACTCACGAAGCATCGGGGACTCAGTAAGTCTACCTCGGAAATATTGACCGACACAATTGCCAAGTGGATTGCAACAAGCTGCAGACCTATTAATATCATTGAGAACACGCGCTTTACATAGCTTTGGTTCCTCATTTCACGGACTTGAAGTGCCTCCCCAAGAGTGACAGAGAGAGAGTGGATAAATGTTTACAGAGTTTTTTGTTAACATGAATCTTCAAGATGTCTCAGTAGATCAGTAGTTCCACAAATGCTCAGACCAGCCCGTCTGGCACTAACAACAAAGTCAATTCAATCTACTTTTTTCCCCCTCAGTGAGAACCTCAGAAGGTCATTTTGACCATGTCTACATGCCGCAATGCATGTCTGCTATGTGACTGCAGCATGATTAGGTATTTGTGTTAACGAGCTTTTATTTTTTTGGTGTAACTGATAAAGTTTACAGTGACTGTATATGCATATGTCAGTTAAGATGATGTCTGAACATTTAGCATATAGCTCTGTTAGGGGCTCTGTCTGTGACCCAGCATTTTGAATTAAGTTTGTATTTTCGATTTCTCATATTATATTGAAAATATGTTGAGTCTTGTGTTGGTAATCTCAGTTCGGAATTAGATGAAAACCTAAACTAAAATAACACTCTGTCCCCTTGTCTAAGCCAGTTCTTGTCCTCCGAGTCAGTATGATATGCATTTCTCATCTGTGTGTTTCATGTTGTTAAGCCTCCCTTGTTGGTTCGTGCCATGTCGTGTCTTCATGTTTGCCGTTTTATTTTGAAAATCTTGTGCTTCTTTGTTCAAAGTGTTTAATTTTACTCTTCTCCTGTGATGTCGTTATGTTCATTTAAGTTAGCCGTTTCCCCATGCGTTTCCACTTTCCCTGATCACCTCCCGTCTGTATTTAAGACCTCTGTCTTCCTTTGTTTGCCGTCAGGTCATCAGTGTATTTTACCTTCACGTCTCGTCAGAATAGTCATTGTAGTCGTGATACTCGTCTTAATGGGTTCATAGTTATCATAGTTTCATAACAGTTTTCATAATTAGTTTCCCAGTTTAATTGACGCTCCTGTTCCGTCTTTGCTGGAATTTTGCTCATGTTTACCAGCCTTAACAAAACCGCTTGCTTTTGGTTATAGTCTCCGCTCCATCACCTCCAGCGTCTGCATTTGGGTCCTCCTTCTAGCTCAACACAAGCACTTAATATGAATGTCTAAAAATTAATATGAATGCAATTTTTGGTAAAGCACATGTTACTTCAAATAATAACTGCATTGTTACATATTTTATTCGCAGTTTGCAGAGTGTAGGGTTACCGTATTTTCCAGACCATAAGGCACACTGTCGATAAACGTGTCTGTTTTCATACATAAGGCGCACCAGATGAGTCAAATTTTACTCAACTCTTATTTCCTCCACTCCCGTACCATTGATTCATTCAGGTTGAATTCTCTCGTAGCTGCTCTATTCCCATGTTGTTGCAGTATATTAATAACTAACCTCGTATTGTGGATGGATTATCTCAGTTGTTCTCCTGACTGAAGTTTGGTCCGTTTACAGCATCTTTCCATGCGATTTGCATTTGTGCCTAACCATTGGGAACCCTCACGTTAGCTTTTATCGAGTGGAAAAAAGTTAGCATTCATCCTCCGGCTTCACTGTGCTACTATTATGCTAGCATAGCTGTGTCGCTAGCGATCACATAGTAGCACATCATTATATACCAGCTAGTCCAACTTCAGTAACCCTACAAGTGTCACTGCTGTTTTCTGTCTTCATTTGTTGGAAGTGATAGCAGAGCTGCACGTTTGAATTTTTTCACAATTCTCTCAGTCAGAACATGGTATATCATGGTTAGGTGGAAACTAGCGAGCTAACTTCCTGCTAACTCTGTTAAATGTAATAAATTCTGTTTTCATGGATGCCTGGATGTTAAACTTAATTGTTACACCTGGTAAAGCAGCAACGCTGATCATTTTATTAAAGATGAAAGAATGTAGACTGATTTTAGCAGTGTTCGTTTGAAGGGGACGGAGTTTTGGACCCAGATTACTCCGAGTCCACGAGGCTCCTGACTAGGGCAGCTGTAATGCTCCGACAATCCATCAAGCAGTGCAGCTTCCTAGCTTAGCAAAGTCGTACTAAAACATTTTTTGACAGATTTTTGAGCACAGTGTACCACATAAAATCTGTTCGAGGTCAGTAAGCACAACCAGAATCCACACATAAAGCGCATCGCATTAAAAGGCGCACTGTCGATTTTTGAGCAAATTAAAGGATTTTAAGTGCGCCTTATAGTGCGGAAAATACGGTAAATAACTCTGCTTCAAGCATTGTGACCCTGAGACAAGAGATTGCAATTTGGCTTCTTGAGAATACAGGTATCATTACAAATATAAATTAAATGGTAAACTACAAACTTTTAGCTTGAACGCATTTGCAATATTTTTAATAGTATTGCTATAGTCTTATTATTTAGTCATGCAAACAGAGTTGATGATTATTAAAAGTAAATTATTTGCCTTTTGTTGTTGAAGATGGCCTGACTGACCTGTGCCATTATTGTGGGAACACTCACTAGGTAAATGCTTATGTTTTAGGTTTCTCTCTTAGTTTCTGCTGAAAAAAGGTGAAGAAAAAATAAAAATAAAAATAATAATCACATAACAAAATGTAATTTTAAAAATTTCAGAGACCATGTAAACACTTCACATGACTTACTGTAGTTGTAAGGCATGGTGGACTGCTTTATGATTCGAGTATTTTGCAACCTTTTACTTATTTGTATAACCATTTTAACGTAATACTCGTGTTTCTTTGTTTGTGTAATTCAGATTGGCTGTGACATTTCCTCATGGTGGTACCACAGGAACAGTGCCAAGAAGCCCGGCATGAGCAAAAAAAACCAAAAACAAAACAAAAAAAAAACCATTTGTTTGTGAAGCATGCCGGACAGAGGGTCAGGGTCTCTGGGTTTTGTTCTAGGGTTTGTAATTGCTTTGTTTTTTGTATCCTTGTATCCAAATTTATTTATTTAGTTGTTTATTTATTTATTCATTCATTTATGTGTGTGTTGCTTTGTGTGTTTGAATAAATATTCCCAACGTTAGAGTTCAGCTTTGATTGCAATTGGTTTGTTGGATTATTAAATTATTTTGTGTTTCCTAATATGTTAGCATTATACTTACTGTAGGCAAATAATTTATATGTTGTTCCATCGTTTGATCTGCAGCACAATGTGTCACATATAACCCTTCAGAATGATATCCAACAACTTTGAAGTAGTAACAGTATTTCAGTGACAAGTGATAGGCACCAATCACTTTTTCGCAGCTTGAAAATGGCATATTATCAGTATTAATGTTCCTTTAAAAGTTCAGTTCTTAGAGACTATTTGGCAATCACTTACTGGCAGACAATCACTTTTTGGAACAACAGAGGATCACCAGTAATGCTTTTCTTCCGTGCAAACCAATGAGCAGTATCCACAGCGTCACAAGCTGTCAAAATCAGAGCAACTTCCTCCAGCTTGCCAAATCCAGCACACGCACGTACACAACGCAAACCAAACCAATGTTCCCAATGGACAAGCGGTGAGTCGGTGATACAAGCTGTGTTCAAAAACATTCAATAATACACAGACTGAATCCGCGTGTCCTACCGCTCCTGATGTGTGCGTTGCTTTCCTCCGTGCCATTTCCAATAACTCCTTTGAGAACAGCGTCCGACCATGTGAAAGCTTTGTCACTCCAAAACGTGTATCCACAAATCCTCTTCATTGTTCTGATGCATGTATAAAACGACTTTCTGTTGACTAAATGTTGCGACTTCCATCCACAAATAAAGCCGCGGCCAGCTGAGTTGGGTTTTGTACTGTGACGCCTCTCCAATGAGCCATACTGAGTCCCACTTGTTTTTTGCTTTTTTTTTTTTTTTTTAAACAAAAACAAAAAACTTTTCGCTTTCAATTAAAACAAATAGCGCAACTTATATCGTTTGAGCGTACTGAAAGGTGACTTCAAATGGCGTGCTAAAATAACGGTCAACAGAAACGATTGCCAAAAAACAGTCACTCAACCTCTCTGTTGAGAACGCCAGCGTCAGGTAAATAACATGCGACCACACCCCCATGAAATCACTTGAGGTGCAGGAAAATCTAAACACCTGTGCCATGATAGCAAATAAACAAAACATAAACATTCACTTTGGCTCTTACAACAATGGTAGGTCTTCTTTCTAGAAAGTCCACCGTTTTTTTTAATTTTGCAGTTTTCAAACAATATATAAATTTCTGTCATTTGTTTGTTAAATACATGCTTCTTTGGTTCAAAATTCAAATTCATGGAGTCCAGCTGAGTGGACATGTTTGCAATTCCATGAAAAATAAATTCATAAACAATATTGCAGTTGCATTGTTTTTTCCATGCCTGAAGATAAATAAAAGCTTTCAGGAAAACAAAATCTTGACTGAGGTTCTTATATTTCATTCATGAAAAAGTGCTCTGCTGTACAGTGTTGGCTGGTAAGACAAAAATGTGATGTATTATGGGATGCACCCAGTCAAACTGTTACTTTTCTTTCTTTTTTAAAGAAAAAAGAAAGTAGACCCTCTTTCAGTTCTATTGTTTTACCTGTCAGAATTTAATAATAAATAATTTGGCCCTTAGTAGATCTTAAAATTAGTAAATCCAACCTGAATTAAAACACATTATGTATCTTACATCTGTCATTAATTATTCAACTAAAATTAAGTCAAAGCAAAGTGTGAAAAACTAAGCACACCTAAGAGTGTAAGTCAGGGGTGTCCAACTCCAGGCCTCAAGGTCCAGTGTCCTGCAGGCTTTAGATATCACCGTGGGTCAACACACCTGAATCAAATGATTAGTTCATTACCAGGCCTCTGGAGAATTGCAAGACTTGTTGGGGAGGTAATTTAGCCATTTAAATCAGCTGTGATGGATCAAGGACACATCTAAAACCTGCAGGACACCGGCCCTTGAGGCCTGGAGTTCCCCACGCCTGGTGTAAGTCAAATGCACCTGATTTATTAATCATCAGCAAGTGTGACTCCCTCTATAAAAGCAGGTATGGAGCATTCAAGTGAATGTTAACAGAAAATTCACCTAAAGGTCAGACTGTGCAAAGCTCAGAGAAACTGCAAAACACTCAAGAGCTTCATCTCAGACTCTGCAGGTCTCAGGATGTTAAATGTTAAAGTTTATGAAAGTGGACAAAAGACTGAACAAATATGGAAATGTTACAAAGGGTTACCAGGAGAAAGCCTCTTTCCTCTACATAGAACATGGCAGCAACAAGACAATCATCCTGAGCACAGCAACAAATCTACAACAGAATGGCTAAAAATTGAGAAAAAAAATTACAAGGGGTTGCAATGGCCCAGTTAAAGTCCAGGTGTCAAACTAATTGATGATGCTGTAAAGGAGGCATCATCAGATATGCTTCAGAATCGGAATCAGCACACTTTATTAATCCCTAAGGAAATTATGTGGGTTACAGTTACTCCAATACAGTAACAGTAACAGACTAAACTGTTTAAACAATACAATATGTTACAGATTTACAAATTTAAGAGACAGCACTAATATATAAAAGGATTAACAGAGGTGGATTGTAAATAAATATCAAGAATATTGACAGGAATTTACAGAGTAGAAAAGAGCGTGTGCAAAAAGGGTGCAACTGTGAATAAACATTTTGTTCAATAAGACTGGACTAAATGAGTAATGTCTGCTGCCCCCTTGGCCAGATCTCTCTTGAAAAAGAAGAAGAGGAGCTGCATTGACTCACAGTGAATCTGTGCATTGATATAAAGACCCAACTGCTATATATAACATTTCATCCTTACAGTCTAACCACACTTCATGTATTCCTTAAAACACTCAAAAGTGCTGCTGTGCTAAGATTAATATCTCCTTGGAATATCTAATCTTAACTCCAGAGCACTCTTGTTTGTATATTTTACTTTAAGCCCTCATGTGGGCATAACATTTCATCAACACATACTCCACTGTTTCCTTCTGTTGGCAATTTCTTCCTTAGATACAAAGTTTCACTTAATCCTGTGTGATTATTGCTGTCGTTTCTGCTGTATATACTGCCAAGTCATCCAAAATCCTTTTTGAATATGTTACCTTTAACTTGTCCGCCAGGCTGTCTTGGACCCCGAAGTTGTGGATTTTAGAGTAGGGGCTTCTTTCCTGGTTGACACTTTCTCAGTTTATGTCAGGCTTGAACATAGGTGCTTCCTCTGTCATTCCTGACAGCATCTTCAGACAACTGAGACAACTGCATACTTTTGATTGTATGTGGTTTAGAGAAAATTCCAAATAAACTCAAACTTGTGCATCCAATTCTTGATTGAAGAAGTATGCTGTACAATTATTCCACTCAGGAAAAAAGGATAGTTCAAAGAACTTATTAAAAGCCCAAAATTAACATGTCATTGATGCCCATGATCAACAAATGTAAACTTCTGATCAACTTTATCTTCTTGGTCTGAAAAGGGAAGCCAGAGTTGAAGTTTCTTAACCCTGCATTATTTTCTAATGGCCACCACAGGGCAATATGCGTGGTTGCAAAAAGAGTTTCTGGCCCTACGGAAATGTATGGAAAATGTTTTTCTAGTGTTCTTCTCTGTAAACACTTTCCTGTTGGGTTTCTCTGATTGGGAGTAATATGGGAAAAAACCATGATGCCCATTTTGTAATTTTTGCTCATTAGAGTTAGAAAGGAGAATTATCTGAGATAAAGCAATTGGCTAATGACTTCTGACAAACATGCAGTATCACAGTCAGAACCATGGCTTGGTAATAACATCAGAACAAAAACCAAGTGCTAGGAGTTTCAGGCATGCGTTTCCATGTCAGAGGAGCTCTTGTAATGTTTATCTCCTGATTAATGTTAGGTACAAGACTAATAAAATGCTAGAACTTCTGGTCCTCAACAGAATGAAAACACAAACTTCTTGAATTAGCTTTACCAAACTGTGGTTTCCCTAATGGCTGAAAAAGTCACCATGCTCAATGAACATGAATAGGCTCAGTAATAAACCTCCTATTCTCCAGTAGTCTTTAACCGAAACTGTTCCAGTGGAGCTGCTGTTCAAGTGGATTTTTTTTAAAAATTCCTAGAGTTCCTTTAAACTATGGCACAAATTTTGACTTCTTGATCTTTGATCCTGATGAAGACAAGGTTAAATGCAGGGCGGCCGTGGTTCAGGAGGTTGGGAAGCTCATCTGTAACTTTGCGGTTACAGATGAGTGTCTGGGAGGCTGTGGTTGGTGCTGCACAAAAAGTTGATCGTCAACAGATCAAGACACTGACAGACTCCATGAATGGAAGGGTGGCTATATTGGTCACTTTACATGTCAGAAATTTTTATATGTACATTTTGGGTTGTTTTATTAGTCTCACTTTAACAGATGAAAATAAAGAAGTTAGATGGGAAAATGTTTGTTTTTTCATTTAGTGACATAATAATTATGCACACTAATAGTTGCATAATAATTGTGCATATCTATCGATCGATCGATCGATCAATAGATATATAGAGAGATATATATAATTTCTCTTATGAAAGACAAAACCTCACTTTTACTTTCTTAAACATTCAGGTTTAGGTTCATTAACATTTTGGATTGAACTGTAGTTGTTCAATAATAAAATTAATCCTCAAAAATACCTTGCTTAATAATTGTGCACACACTGTACAACTGATGATGGAGGACTTCCCCAGGGAGAACATCACACTGACTCAAACCAATGGGACAGAGACAATAATAACCACCAATGATGTTATCAGCAAAGTGCCAGTCCAATTTATTTGAGAGGTATATGTCTATCTTATCATGTTTAGATATTTTTTTAAATATTCAAATCTTTTACAATATCAACCATATGCTCTGAATTTGAATTATTGTTTATATTCGAGGTGATCTTCACAGAGAGTGAAAATATTGTCTGTCCAAGGTTGCATCACTAGTTTGAACTGTGTAACGGCTCAAATCCAACATAGACACTGAAAAAAGGAATTCAAGCCTCAACAGATTTATTAAAAACTCAAAGCTGGGAGTTGACGGTAAGGGGATGGTTTAGATTACCTGGTGTGGCAGGCTGGTGAATGTTTCTGTACTGCCTCTGCTATGATTGGGCAGTTAGCTAAACTCTGCCAACAGTTTAGCCTCCATGAAGACTCTGATGGCACGATTCTTGGTTCACAGGTTTAATGACACTGGGAAAGGTGAAACTGCAACATACAGTACAAGGAATAATCACTTTTACTGGTTCACCATGTATAGTTATAACAATACATGGTTACTTCCCTTTCTAACTCAAATATAAATATTACATTTTGACTCTAACAACTCTTGCTGTAATGAATTGCTTGTGCATTTAATATGTGTAACTCAGTGATCGAGTGCTAGCATAAATCATTGGATATTTTTTTTTATCATTAATTTTCCAGAAAATAACCTTTCTTCAAAATAAATGAGCCATATACGCACATAAAAATAAAACAAGTCTGTACAATTCACAATACTAACTAGCTTAGATCACCATTGCACAAGCCTTCTCCTCAATTCTCTAACTGACTTCCTGTTTACTGATGACATCTTTCTTGTTACAGACTATACTGATTTTAAGGTGGTGCCAGTGCATTAAAATTACATATTTAACATCTAAGACATCTAAAATAACATTCTACCTTAAATTGGCTTTACTTTTGATATCAGAACACTCCCCGCCTGGCATGATTACAGCCACCACACTTAAAGTTCAACAACTGACATCTGGAGTGAGAACAAGTACTATTCCTGTAACAGGTCTCACAAACATTGTTTCTCCTTTGGGCTTGATGACCTTAAACTTGACCTGCCCGCCTTTACAAAGTTTCTTCGTTGTGGTCGCGTTGGAACATTGGGCATTATTTTTCAGGGTCCAGGGTCCTTCACTCCTATCCAAGGTGGAGGTCCTGGATGTAGAGCTGTGTTGTGTCTCTCACTTTTGCACTCAGAACACTGCATTTGACCTTGCAATTCTTAGCAAAGTGTGTTGATGCTAAACAGATTCGAGTTCATTCTAAATTTGTTTTTGGTTTTTTGTTTTTCTGGCACAAAATTTCTTCAACAGAAACAGATGTTAGACTTTAACTGTTAGACATTGAAATTTTTGAGTATTTTCTGTCTATTCATAGATTTATTTATTTTTTTAATTTCTTTTAGCCTAAAAACAAAACAAACAAACAAACAAACAAAAAAACAATTGGAAGTTAGAAGTTATGGAAGCTTGTTTCAGGAACTGAAGACTTTGTTTTTCTTTTCCTCTCTGTAAGTCAGTTTGGGGTATCTCAAAATTTGGACTAAGAAAAAAATGGAAATTTCTAAATAGTTTGTAAGTTTAAATAATGATGTAACTTGAAATTTCAACTTGGTTTTGCTTGACAATTAAAAAAAAAAAACTTATTATAAATTTTAAGGGTGGAAATGACCTTTCCTTCAACAGCAGTGCTGTATGCAAGAAATATATATGTAATCCGGAGGAAGAGGAACAGAGGTAGAGGGTGAAGGAGACTTGACTGTCTGCAGGGAAACATTTCACACTAGAGAGAAATAAAAATGTCCTGCTGACAAACAGCTGATGTCCAGCTGATTATTAATAAAACAGCAGCTGACCTCCATACACGACCCCTCTTTCAGGACATGCAGTGGTTTTAAAAACTCATTCTTTTTTTAGTTGTTCATAATGAAGATCCAAGGAAAAATATTAGATTTGTAAAAGCAGCTAAAAAATAGCATTCATTAAAATAATAAAGTCAATAAATAAGACCAAATAAAATCATGAATGGAAATAATGTATAAGCAACACAACCTAAAGATCAAACAAGAGAAATGCTTTGAGAAAAAAAAAAATAAAATAAATAAATCCTGACCAATTATTTTTAATACAATAAATAAGAAAACTATTAATACACAATAGCTGAAATGTTTATTAATAGAATACAAATAAAACATTTTTTTAAAAATAATTTTTAACAATTTTTTTTTATTTTTTAAAGTGCTACGAAACTGATGTAATTTTTTCTTTAAAAAAAGATGTGAAAATATTGGTAAATCATCAAAAATATATTAAAACAAAAAATAATAAATGCTTGACAATTGTTAAAAAATTCTTAATAAAATATATTTAAAAGAATCTGAGAATCTGTTCATCAAATGTTGATTAAAGTAAAAGTTCTAAATAATGAAATGTATTTTATGTGTATCACTAAAATCTAAAATATGAAATAAACGTCAGAGAATCTGTGAAATACGGCTTCATACAAACGTAATGTAAAAAATAAGAAGCTCTCTGTGTTGTTTAAATATTTGGTCGTGTTTCTTCTGCTGCAGGATTTTCTTATTTTTTCAAACTGAAGAAACAAAGTCGAGTGAAAGTCGACACGTCTGCAGCCCGCAGGAACATCATGCCGCTGTGGACGTTTTCACACTTCCTGTTTGGGAGTGACGCTGACGAGCAGTGCCTCAGCTGCCGGACAAACAAAACATCTGTATTTAGACCCACAGCTGATGATGATGATAATGTTGATGATGATTATGATGAAGCCCTTGGGGAAGCTGCTGTCCTCCTGACCTTCACACCCACTGTTACTGCAACTCTTATTGTGAAAAGCAGACAAAAATAATTTATCTGTTTATAATTCAGACTTATTCATTTACGTTTGTGCCTTTTCTGTCCCTTTTTAATTAGATGAGAATGTTTTCATGGCTGAACTTCATCCTCCTCTGTGATCCTGAGTTTTAATGGTTAGTTAGATTTATTATTTAGATCTTTAATTTTAAAAAGGTCATAGAAACGCTTCTGGGAAAGTGACCTGTTCTACTGAAAAGATAATCGGTGTTCTTCTGAGAACATGCCAACATCAGCCACCAATATTAATCATCAGTTACACTCACCCCCGTTCTCTGGCTGCGGGGCTGGGAGGAGGAGTTGGCCATCCAATTGGGGTCTGGGATGCGGGGCCTCCCTGCCACTGCAGATACCGGGGCGGTCTGCTTGCCTCCACCCCGGGGGAAAGGGTTACATCTCCTGGGTCTAGGTGCGGTTTGCCCCTCTGGGGGCGAGGGTACCTGGACCTGGGGTATAAAGTATGTTTGGGGAGTGTGATAGTGTCTATTTATGTCTGTCTCCATGTCGGGTGAGTGCCGAGTATGTGTTTGTGTATATGGGGGTGGGAATGCACGTTTGTGTCTTTGTGTGCCTGTACGTCTGTGTCTATATGTCAGGTCGGGTTTTAGACTCCACCTCTCTGGGAACATCTCAGGCCCTCCAAGGTATGGAGGCCTATCTCCCCTCACCACACTCCCTGCCGGTGGCTGATGCCCTCAGACGTCGTTGGTGGTTCTTGGTGTCTGGGGCTGGTCGCTCGTGTATGTACCGGCTCGCTCCTGGTGGCCGCTTGGCGGGGCCTGGCGCCTGTGGCCCGTTTGGGCCCCTTCCGGGGGGTGGCAGGCCCTCAGGCCTCTGGCCTCTGGGCCTGGGGCTCTGTCCTCTCTTGCACAGCTAGCTGCCGGCAGAGCCCGCGGGCACTTCACTGCAGCCCCCTCTGGCCTCTGCTCCGTGGCTCCTGGGTGACCCCTCGTCTGGGGCTCTCCTCAGCTCTTCCCAGGACGGTGGCACGGTTGCTCCTCTGATGGTGCTCCTTAGGTTGTAGTACTCTGGGGCCTCTGGATGTCTGGGGCCTGGATCTCCTCTATACCTGCTTCATGCCCTGGGGGACGGGGCTATGGCTCCCCACACTCCCT
>VUQG01041847.1:0-29868 GCA_015106755.1 Etia nguti | reverse complement strand
CGCACTTTCTCCTTCTCCCTCTCCCTTATCTTTCCTGCTTGGCTTCTCATGTCTTTTGTATAGTCTCGCTTATTCTCTAACCCTAAGAGAGTCTCCCAGACTTGTTCTCTAAAAACCTAAAGAAGAATTATGGATTTGATCAACTGGTCCCTTAACAGAATTGACACCCTCCTGGGCTTGGGAGAGCCCAATTGTCCTGCGGAGACGTTTGCTGCCAGATACTCGATGGTCGGTTGCGTCTTGTGTCTGGCGACACTCTCGATGGAGGACATTGAATGATAGTTCTGGCTGATTGGAGCTGGCTCGGACCTGGCTTATCGAAGAACAAGAAGCAGCTACAGCTGTTCAAAATCCCACAAGGCTGGCCGACATGATAGACGATGGGCAGGGCTGTGAGTACTCAGACTGTCTTTTTGAACAGAATATGGATAAGATCTTGGAGAAGAACAACAGGAATTGAGAGACCTGTGAACAGTGACGGACATTAGACCAACTGTAAAAATTGGATGCAGTTTGTTCGGACTAACCAAAACAACTACCACCTTCATCTCATGCGGCCCCCCTGGTGCCAGCTGGATGCTCAAGGCAAAAACTGACGGGAATAACAATTCTCCCTTAGATAATAAGACTGCTTGCTATGACTTTCTCCCTCCTCATTCAAGGTCACCCGCGTCGACTGAAGATTGTTGGACTTTTGCTCAACCGGGTGAAGGGACACTTTCTCTCGGTTGAACATGGAACACACACACACACATATGCATGTACACTGACACAGACCTACACTCACCCCCCCACCCCCTCCAAACGCCTTCGAAGCTTATGTCTTCTACGTTGTGAGATGTGAGGATTCATGTGCTGAGGTGTTTTTTCTGTTCTCAAACTGATCTCCCTGTTGGAGCTCAGTCTGGGGTGAGTTCTTTTTTCTCCTCATCTTTCCTCATGTTGTGCATTTTCCATTGTTGCACCTCTCTGACCTGTCTTCCCCACGTGATGTTTGTGTAATGTATGAATGGTCGGAAGGGTATGATGGCGCTGGCAAGGCTGGCAGCCTTAACCCAATTTCCCTCGGGATGAATAAAGTATTATCAATCAATCAATCAATAAAACAGAAGTCCGTCCATCAATCCATCCACACAAATGTAAGGCCAAAAATAACCAACCAACCAGCAGTAACACCTTACATATTTGCAAACAGAGAAACACCATAATTTTTATACACAAACATTTAAAAAAAATCAAAATTCCCCATTAGTTATTCTCACAGTAATAGTTATCCTTCTTGGGGTCCAAACCAAAGGCAGGACAAAATATTCAACTATTACAATACAGATAATCCACAGTATCAGCAAACAAAAAGAATGAAATCTTTTTCCTCTCCCCTTTCCTAAAGTGTTCTTCTGGATTGATTCTGATCACTGCTTCATTTGGATTCATGACAATGTTCTTGACATCAGAACATTCATATCTGCACAACTTTTCAGGCGTGATTGATGAAATAATCAGGTTAACACTCATCTCAAAGGTCTCATTAATGTTGGTGTGGATCTCTGTGTGACACCTTCATGAAGCTCCTCTCCATCTTTCCCCCAGAACATCACAGCTCTGTCAGGGTAGAAACCTGTAGCATGGTAGCTGACTGGAGAGGAGGGAGTCTTCTGGAGGAGAAACACTCATGGGAGAACTGTAGAAAAGGAAGGTGGGAAAGAGAGGGATGGAGGCAATGGAGGGAGAGGTTCGACACACAAACTGAAATCAGCTGTTTGTAGCACAAGTGCAACAACCGATAAGCGGGACTGGTAGGCAGTCAAGCCAAGAATTCCAAGGAATTGGACTACTGGGAATCATTCTCTACAAGAACCGGTTCTCCATTCCCATCCCTAATGGTGGGTGAAAATAGGTAAGAGAAGGAGAAATACTCAGTACATCATGGGAAGCCCTCAGCAGCCTAGATTAACTAAGGAAGGATTCAGGGTCACCTGATCCAGCCCTAACTATAAGCTTTATCAAAAAGGAAAGCAGAGAGGGTGTCTGTGTCCTGAATCCAAACTTAAAACTAGTTCCACAAAAGACAGGCCTGAAAGCTGAAAGCTCTGTCTCCCATTCTACTTTTAAATACTCTATGAATTACAAAGTAAGCCCGCAGTCTGAGAGTGAAGTGCTCTATTGGGGTGATTGGTAGTATGAGGTCTTTAAGATAAGTAAGGTATGTATGTGCGGAGAATAATTTTAAACTAAATTCTGCGATTAACAGGGAGCCAATGAAAAAAAGCCAATATAGAATAAATATGCCCTGTCAGTATTCTCGCTGCAGCATTTTGATCAACTGAAGGCTTTCCAGGGAGTTTATAGGACATCTTGATAATACAGTCTAGAATGAATAAATACATGAACTGTTTTTTAGGGTCATTCTGATATTGCACAAATGGACAAAAGCAGTCCTACATATTTGTTTAATATGTGCATTGAAAGATATATCCTGGTCAAAAATGACTCCAGGACTCCTCACAGTGTTACTGGAGGCCAAGGTAATGCCATCCACAGTATATGGTTAGATACCATATTTCAAAGATTTTTTTAGGGTCGAAGACAATATCCTCAGTTTTATCTGAATTTAGAAGCAGAGGTCATCCATGTCTTTATGGCTTTAAGAGATTCCTGCAACTGAGTGTTGTGTGTCATCTGGCTTCATGGATAGATAAAGCTGGGTATCATCTGCATAGCAGTAATAATGTATGTATGCTTTTTAATAATACTGCCTAGAGGAAGCATGTATAATGTAAACAGAACTGAACATAGTCAGAGGTGGGAAGTAACAAGTACAAATACTTTGTTATCGTACTGTAGAATTTTCAGGTATCTGTACTTCACTTGAGTAGTTTTTTTTCTGCCTAGTTTTTCACTTTTACTCCCTACATTTTTAAACAAATATTTGTACCTTCTACTTCTTACACTTTCAAAATAGGCTGTTGCTTTTGCTTTGGGGGACGTGATTATTTCATGTCACCAAAACCTTCAAAAAGCAAACTGTTTTGGGCCTAAACAGTAACACATAAAAGGCATTCCTGTTTGTTTATTAATCACCAGAAGATGTCGCATAAAAAGAGATGACGTGTGCCAAAGTCAGGGGTTAAAAGTGGGGCGGTGTTTTTTTTTGTGTTTTTTTTCCCACAATGACAGAATAACTGCGGGTGTCCTTAAACTCCGGTTCCGGTAATTCGACATCAAGCTACTCCTACTGAAGAGGAGTGAGAAGCATAAAGGGAGTGACGTTTTTTTAAGCGGGAGGTAATTCCAAATGCAGCATTTCTATCAGCTCAATAAACATCAAAAAACACACAAACAGTTTTGTGTGCTGTTTGTCGCACAGTGTGTTGCTAGCTAAAGGTCCAGCTACTGTATTTCACAGGGAGAGAAAAGAAAGAGAGCTAACTTCACTCAGAAAGGCAGGACAGGAGAGGAAGAAGAGAGTTCAGATTTAAAGATAAGGGTTGCTCAGTGGTGTTTGATAAAGTGCAGATTTAATGCTTACATGTAAGTCCTCATGTTTTTAAATCAGATATTGAGTCCGTGCATGTGACAGTATTTATTTATTTTTTTTCATATTTTGAAACATGCTGCAAATCAAACGGAGGTAGACCAACTTTGTTATTTAAAGATTGCATGAAAATACTTGGGTATTTTTAAACAGGTTAGTTTGCTGTACTGTGATGGATTTAAAGTAAAGGACGGTGTGTGACTGGTGCATAGTGACTGTGGTTTCATGGTCAGAGTCAGGTTAAATCAAGTGTAGTGGTTTTAGCTGATGATGCTTAGATCCTTTGACTGAATTCCACCTTCATACAAACTTTATACCAACTAGAAAACAGACAGCATAAACAGTGTACTGTCAGTGTAGAGGATGGAAATCAGCCAGGACAACTTATGAAACATCTGCTGACATCTGGCTGAATTCAGCTGTGTAAATGCACAAAGAGAAGCAGGTCAGCTGATCACAACCTGTACACTAAGAAAATCTACTGCAACTCTCAGTAGAAATTGTTATGAGTTGTGATTCTTTTCCCCGTGCTGAGCCACTACAACCAATTCTAGGGTTTCCCCCACCTGCTGAATTCGACTTTAAATGACTTTACTCATTTTCCTATTTAGAAGCAAAGTCACTCTCTACAATGTAGGCAGCAGAAAATAGAGATATATATTTTTTATTTCCTTCTTTTTCTTCAGATTCAAGCTGAGTATAATTAGATTTTTTTTTTAAAGTTAGACTAAAGTTTGACTGAACAGAAGGTTCAGTTAGCTAATGGATAACTTGGAGGCCGGACAGTCTTGACAGTATTGATTCCCAAGGATCCCCAGAAGCTGGTAGTTGCGATCCAACTGCTGGTCAATAACCTGCCTCAGTACCACATGGAAGCTCCTGTCAGCCATTAGGGCTGCTAAGATGAACAGGCACATGGCTCAATACATGAGCAGGGCACAGAAAGGAATAGGCAGAAACTCCAGAGGGGCGAAAAATCAGCTCCTGGTTGATAGAGCAGTCACCTGAGACTGTAAGACCAGAAGGACCAACCTGTGCACTTTAAGTGTCTCAATACAGCAAGATGTCTAAGTCATACTCTGTATCATGGTGAATAACTAGTTGGTTTAAAGTGAACAGACCCACTTAAAGTTGTGTATAAAAAAGATGTAACAGAAAGCAAAGGAAACATAATAAAAGGTCTTATACAGTTAATGATAGTGAACTTCATGGACTGCTTATAAAAGATAGACATACTCAAAATGACATCACCCAGAGGTTAGTGCTATGAAACTGTTGTTCCTGAATTGTTCCCGAAACAGCGACAATAAAGCTTATCTTATCTTATCTTATCTAATCTTAGTGAAGTCTTTGAATCCACAACCTGAGGATTTTGGCTATCTTGAAGTGGAGATGATATGGGAGGGGTGCTAAGAGTCTACTTAGCGATTTGCCAAATGCAAGGAACAATAAACATCATGTTGTAAAACTTGAAAGTAGTGACTGAGACCATAAATTCATCAGGAAACTGTTTACCGAGATCACATGTCAAGGGAGCTATTGATCATCTGCCAATGATCAGTTGAGTCACCCCCTCCTGTCCATTAAAAGCAATGCAGGCACTTTTACATTTACTTCACTTGCCAGATGTGAAAGCTGCATTTCTGCTATGCATACCCTCTATCTTCAGTTCATGAAAGCTGATCTTGGAGATGTTTATAGTTAATGCCATCAACATGCTGGTGGGTCTGTTGGCCAGACTGATGGCAGACCCATCAGAGTAAACTAGCAGTCAGGCTGTTAAGTGTGGTGTATACATACTGTGTGTATGCTGCATGACTCAGAGGTTAACACACCCTATTCATAAACATCAGCACTCTCCAAATCAATTCCAGTCTTTACAGTTCCTCTATCAAGACAAATGATAAAGAGAAAATGAAATGTCTCCTGTTACAGTAAACAGAATATCAGTTGCTCACAAAGTAAAATCAAGTTTATTAATATTACTCACCGTTTCCAAGCTGGAATGTTGAAATACAGGCAGAATAATGAAAAACAAGATGATTAATATTTCAGAGGAAACAAATAACTCACTAAAGATATCAGCTAAATAATGTAAGCACATATAACTAACATATACCTAATTCCGAATTCATTATTGGAGTAAAATCTGCTGTAATTTCACCATTACTGTTTCTTCTCCAGATGAAGAATCCAAAGACTGCCATGAAGAGTAAAACTCCTAAAACAGCTCCAACAACAGGGACGGGAAACTCTAAAGGGAGAAACTAAAAAGGAATGAAAATTAATGTGATTTTAAAGTATTTCTAAATCTCAGTTTGTTTGTATCATAAAGGAGTAAAATATTGTTGTTTTTTAAGATTTTTGCAATATAAAAGCAAACATGTTGAATACTCTTTAAATACTGCCTAGCTCATTTATGTATTTTTTGTTCTTACAGTATTGTTGTCAAAAAGCTATCAAACTTTGCAGGAACACCATACATTTTAACACTGACCCTCTATATGTCGTGGTCCCTCTGTCCTCAAAGGTGTGACCTGCCATTTCTGCCTTTTCCCTCCTCCCCAAGCATTCTAGCTCTCCCTCCATTATCATTGTGTGTGTGGCTGACAACCACACACCTGCTGTTTATCACCTTGTTAGAAGCCAGTATTTAAGGGAGCAGCTGAGCTTTAGTCAATGCTGGATTGTTGTCAGTGTAACCTTGGCTCGTAAGTCTTAGACCGGTTTGATAAGACAGTCTTGTTTATGGTAATTGCTTACCCATTACCCACAGGAAACCTGTGGAGCAGAGTTCAACAGAGCTTGGAGCCTTTTGTAAATACTTCGGGAGAAGCTGTGGAAGAAGTGTCTTGCGTTGGATCACTGTACTGTGAGCTGGGATTAACACTGTGTCAGGGAATTGTTTGTTATAGTAGCAGTAGCAGTTTGTTGCTTTGTTGGCTACACTGCCCTCAAGTGTTTAACAATGGGATACTACCAAAATATTTATATTGTATAAAAACCACAAATGAAACATCAGTAATTAAGTACAATTAGAAAGAGATATAGCCAAGAATGCTTTTATCTTAACTTCTTCTTTAATTTAAATAAATGTAATTTAGGTGATTATTAAATTAAGGGCAAAATTAAAACTTAAAACACTGGATCAGAGTTCTGCTATACAGGAAGAAAGCACAATAACGACTGCTGCAGAACAAATGTGCTCTACAGAAACAAGATATTTACTATTATATTTACTTTCACCTTTACTTGGAGATGAAAAATGACAGAAGAGAAGAAAAAGACACATGCTATTCTTCCTGTTTTCATAAATGGATGGGGGTAACAAACAGATGGTTGTATTCAGAGAGGATAATACATACAAGTCCATAAATATTAGCCAGATGCAGTTGAAGTGCAGACTTTCAGCTTTTATTCAATGGGTTGAGCAAAAGTATTGCATAAAAATAAGAGGAACTCGTATTTTAAACACAATCCCTTGATTTCAGAGGCTCAAAGGTATTTGGAAAAATTAAATAAATGAAAATAAAATGCTCATTTCTAATACTTACTTGAAAATCCTTTGACAGCCTGAAGTCTTGAACTCATAGACATCACCAGATGCTGGGTTTCCTCCTTTTTATTGCTCTGCTAGGCCTTTACTGTAGCAGCTTTCAGTTGCTGTTTGTTTGTGGGCCTTTCTGTCCAAAGTTTAATCTTCAACAAGTGAAATGTGTGTCCAATTGGATTAAGATCAGGTGACTGACTTGGCCATTCAAGAATATTCCACTTCTTTGCTTTAATAAACTCCTGGGTTGTTTTGGCTGTATGTTTTGGGTCATTGTTCATCTGTATTATGAAACGCCACCCAAACGATTTGACTGCATTTAGCTGGATGTGAGCAGACAGCATGTGTCTGAACACCTCAGAATTCATTCAGCTGCTTCTGTCCTGTGTCACATCATAAGGAAACACTGTGAATACATTTATGAAATCTCAAATGGGGAAACAATGTATTTGGTTTTTGAATTTGTGTTTTAATCCATACTGACAAATTTAACATTAGTTCCAAAGGAGCTTGGAGAAAAAAGCATCTGGACTTCTTTTAGTTAAGAAGTCCAGACACTTTTCTCTCCAAGCTCCTTAGCCTACGATGACCTGGATGACTGAAAATGTGGAACAGTGTAGAGCAAATGCTGGCATTTAACATGCGTATAACACATATGTTCTTTTTGAGTGCACTTGTCTTTACTCCTTAAAAACATTAAGCATGCAGAAAATTAAGGCTTGTTTTTATGGTGTCATGTGACCTATAACTAACTGTTACACTCTTGTCTGGTAATGGTCCCTGGGTTTCTGCTAGTTTTCACTTCTGTTTTCTTGTGGTATGTACTGTCACGTGATTTCCCCCAGTCTGTAACCTCAATTTAAAATTAGAAAAAGAAAAAAGAACATCACCAAATTCTTAGTTGGTGACTATTTTCTTGTTATTGTTGTTGTTGTTGTTTTTTTTTTCCATTTCCCAATTCATTAAAATTAACCCTTCATAGTTGAGGGTTCCATCTACTAGGCTATTATTTTAGATGAGTCAAAATCAGGCTAAAAAAACTGCTTGATGTGCAAAGTATTAAAGTTGATCAAAATGAATTAGTTTTGATACTCTAAAATAAAGCTTTCATTTTTAATAAAGTACAAGTGTTTTTTAAACTTACTTGTAGGCGACTCTTGACCGCAGTCTCGAGGACGGGATGTGATGTTTCACATGCTCTTCGGGACGATACGTCAACACCACCTCTTTCACGTGAATGAAACCCTGGGCTAAATTAGAACAATGGCTCACTGCTTTGGTCCTATATGTATAATCCAAATAATGTTACGATGAGAAGGTTATTATTGTTGCTTTTCCTCTGCCACTTTTCATCATCAGGTAAGATTACGTCCACATTCTTCATATTTTCTTTAGATATTTGCACTCGATCTGTATTTTTAGTGTCTTCAGTTTCACTTTTACAACTGAATGAAAATACGTTTTTAGTGAGAGGAGAGAGACCGTAGACAGTTTTGTTTTACATTTGCTTTCATAATTCAACTTTTGAAAAAAGAAAAAAGAAAGAAAGAAATAACTTAAATAGCGACGTCGACGGACTGATGTTGTGACATTGTTTCCACAGAATAGAGGTCAGACCGACGATGAGAAATAAAGATCAGATAAAGAAGGTTTACATTTAAACGGATCCGACTCTCTTTAATGTTTTGGTTAATATATGGCTATGGTAAATGGCCTGCATTTGTATAGCGCTTTACTTAGTCCCTAAGGACCCCAAAGCGCTTTACACTACATTCAGTCATTCACCCATTCACACACAGGTGATGGCAAGCTACATTGTAGCCACAGCTACCTGGGGCGCACTGACAGAGGCGAGGCTGCCGGACACTGGCGCCACCGGGCCCTCTGACCACCACCAGTAGGCAAGTCATGGGGTTAGTATCTTGCCCAAGGATATTTGGCATGCAGCCTGGGATCGAACCACCGACCTTCTGGTTAGTGGCTGACCTGCTCTGCCACCCCTTATTAGTGTTAGTTTGACTGATTTTCATATTAATTGGCGATGTTTGTCGAACTGTCAACCTCTTGTAAGAAACTGTTTTTAGTCGCTGATTCATCGTGTTCAAAATCTTAGAAGCCAATATATACGGTTTGAATAAGTAATTAATTTTTTTAATAATAAAAGGATTTCTGCCAGGATTCCATAATGTCTTATTACAGGGAATTGACTGTAATTGTGTAGATAACTGCATACATTAAAACAGGCTATTCATGGAGACTTTCCAGCATCAGGAAATGTTCTGAAGGGTCTCTGAAGGTTACTGTTTGCTGGGGTCTTCCAAACGCTAAGCACAGCAGAGGTTTCTTTAATGAGCAGTTAAAGAACTCAAACCCAACAACCTGCAAACTAATAGGAAAGTATAAAAATAAATAATGACAAAAAAGTTTATTTGCTCTGTTTGTAAAGGACTGTTCTCGTTTTCCACGGAGTAATTGGTTCTCTGACGAGTTAGCTACCAAAAACTCTATTAACAGCAACCAACCCAGTGGCATCACGTTCTGTACTGACACAAGATGGCGCTAAATGTGCGGTAAAAACTTGAAACATTTATACAATTTTCACAGACAGGGTTAAATCTATGATGGGGTTTTAAAAGGAACAGAACTCCATGGTGTAAAGCAATGTACTTAAACATGTAGTGTTTCATTTCCACATTAAGGCACTGCTCCCTGGTCTGAAGACAGTGGTGGTTCTCACTACACTGGGAAGTTTCTATTTTTGCAAATATGCTTAAGATCACTATTTCACATCCATAATCAAAGAAATTGCTGTCACACCCTCTGAATATTATACAGACCATTTTCAGCAGCTTCCTTTCTATCATCTAGCCCTACTGAGATAGGCTACAGGTCTGATCAGCAGACTTTAAACACAGCCTTTTCATTTAAAAAAAAATTTATATTAATATATCAATTTAAAAAATCTCTTCTCCAACACACATTTTGTCTTCAAAATAGGCTGTAGTTTGTGGATCAGTCAGTTTCAGCCTGCTGCGTTAGAGTGGGTAGTTTGAGCAATAATAGTGTAACCTAAATCCATGATTACATATTCAGAGGCTGGCCCCTCCTTCCTCTGTGATTATTATTTGTGTATATGATTCCTCACAATAAAAATAAGCACAACACACAAAAACCTCACCAAACTCCAAACCCCACATAAAGCATGATAGGTGCTCACAGGCTGAAGAATAGTTAAAGTATGTTTTCTGTTTAAGTGTGTCTTTGTGAGTGGTGGAAATGTGTGTGTGCATGTATCTTGCTCTGACAGCACAGATGTCCACCTCTGCTTTTTTCAGAGATGCAGCTTGGCTTCTATTCTGTTTTTTGTGTGTGTGAGTGTGTGTTAACTCTGGAAGAAAAGGTCAAAAACCATTTTTGAGTGAGCTGATCAGCCCTACTGTCAATCTAGCTGGTGTACTATTGTGGGGTACTGGGATAGCTGAAAAAACTGAGACAAAAGTCAAAAAAGAGCAGGTGGAGATAAAAGCATATAGACATGGTACTGATTTTTCTAATATAATGACAGGGCTGCAACATTATCAATACATTAACTGGCCAGACCACCATAGTCATTCCTGCAACAATGGTACATATTCTTTAATCCATCTGTGGCAGAAGAGATCTCCAAAGAATTGAACTTGCCTCGAGTGCTGTTTGATAAACATATCGGTCTTCTTAAAAAGTTCAGGTGGTAAAGCTGGTTTGCCTTTTAACAAGAGGATATGATTTGGTGTCAGGGATTCAAGATCCTATGTCTCATCAGCAGGGTTCTGCTTTGTATCAATAAAGAAGCTTAAAGGAGCAACTCATGACTTCCCTAACATGAAAGATAGATGGATCTTTACCTTATCATTTTGCAGCATCAGATATGAAACTGTGCTATAACCATCTTCACAAGTGTCAGAAAAATCATGTAACTGGAACTTCTGAGATGTTTTAGAATTAAAACTGTTTTTTTCTAGGTCTTGTAACCACCTAGCCCACTGCATCTGGTAGACTTGTGGAATTTCATCATCCCAACTATAATTTAGTCTACACAAGCTACACAAGCATCAACCTAGCTGGTAAAACAAAGGGCGCCAAGAATCCAACAGGATCACATACAGAGCTTGTGACTGTGAATGGCATCTCTCTCTCTCTCTCTCTCTCTCTCTCTCTCTCTCAGCCATCACTGCTATAGGTGTAAGGCTTGTAAAGTTTCCAAACAAGGAATTTGTCAAATCAGATCCCTGGAACAGCACCACAATCGAAAAACACTCTCAAGGTTTGCTTTTTGGGATTGTGCACACCATGGTGTGGGATGTAGCACACTTTTCTCCTTTCTCCTTTCAGTTGGTGTTCCGGCACTCTCTCTCTGCATAACCTTTATCTATCACATCACTGAAAAAACTGACATAATCCTCTTTCAATGTAACACTTATACATTTAAAGGATGTAGATGTTTGTTTTGTTAAATGGTAAAGCTTTTCTCTATGCGGTTTTCCTTTCATTTTAGGACAGGCCCCCAATTTATGAGCCTCTTCACACTGTAAACAATATACCTTACTTAGCTTCTGAGGCTGATTATTTTTATTTGAGTTGAAGATCCAGAATTAACAGTAGCCACAGAAGTAGCAAAGCTGCTTTCTTTTCCCTTCATACGACTCTGGGAAGCTCTGTTTTGACTTGAGCTTGATCTTGTAATAACTCCATAGTGGACTCATGCTCGAAAACATTGACTGAAATCCTCTGTACATGAGAACCTCTGTACTTTGGCACAGTAACTCATGCAGTTTGGGCAGAAATTTGACTTTGCAATTGGAGCAATTCCTTCTTTCGTCCTATTTGCTCCTCCTGGATCTCCTCCTCATGCAGTTCTTCTGTTTCCATACTCAGCTTTAAAAACCTCAGACACATTTTGGCTTGAAAGCATAAGTGGTTAAATTTTCTTTGTTATTTGTAAAGCTTCCTTATCCTTAAATTTCTTTCCTTTTGATGCAACATCATTTTTACTTCCAAGGCTTTAATTGTCAATTTAACTGGTCTTTTACTGGGTTCATTGTCCACTTCACTCTGAACAGCAGATGCATTTCTTTTTACATTACTAATTTCAATGTTAAATTACTGCCAAAGCCTTCAATTAAAGTTGTGATAGGATTTACCAATACCCTAGTTGTGAGAAGGCCAATGTCTTCCACACATCATGCAACAACTTCAGAAGAATGTAGTGGAAATCCAACCACCAAAAAGCCAACTGAGGAAATCTGAAGTCATTTCAAATTCACAGCTCATTTTGATGAAGAAACTGAGGTCCACCATGGGCAGTACTTTTTACACTTTATTTATTAACTATATCTTAAAACATGACATGACCATCAGAACCAACAACTACACACAGTTAAAAAACTGTGTGACTTCCGACTGGCTCTAATTCCCTACACTTGTGCCCCTAAGGCCTTCCTTAAAAAGGGCAAGTAACCAATCTAAAACCTGTGCCCTGAACATTCATCTTACCAGACAATATACACAACAAAATTGGTGACAAGAAATGACAAACACAAATAATTCCTTGAATGTAATGCTGATAGTCTTTTTAAAAAAGTAGTCTATATAATTGCAATGTCACCTAATTGAAAGTCTCATTATTGTTACAGTAAAACACTCCTTGAAGTTTTTCTTCTGTCAAACACCTGGAGTCCAGACCATTCCAGAGTTTGTGGTGGTTGGACTTGTTGATGGAGTTCAGAAAAGTTACTATGATAGCAGCACAGGGGGACCAGAACCCAAAACAGAATGGATGAAAAAACTCATGAAGGATGATCCTCAGCACCTGGAGTGGTACACTGCTCGATCTTTGCATATCAAACACTCATTCAAAGGTTACATTGAGAATTTGAGGAAACGTTTCAACCAAACTGAAGGTATGGATTTGTTTCATTGTTGATGCAGAATTTATTTTCATCCTGGTTTAGTTTAAAATAGAACACCAAAAGTTTTTTCAATTAGGTTAGATACAGAATGTAAAATATGATAATTTGATGAGCTACTTTACTCACAAGTGAAGAGAAAAGAAGAAAATAAAAGAAGAACAGTGAAAGAAGCAGAGAAAAAATGTGAACCTTCCATGGTGTCCATAAGTTAATAGACTGTTTTTTGTGCCAGTAACTGTATGTCCCTCTATTTTTGTGTCTGTAATGCTGGCATCTTACTGGTTTCCTGCAGTTATTGTCACTGTGTCTTTTTTCAGGCATTCATATTTTGCAGAGTATGAATGGCTGTGAATGGGATGACAAGACTGGAGAGGTTAAAGGGTTCAATCAGTACGGTTATGATGGAGAAGACTTTCTAACTTTCAACCCGCAGCGACTTACATGGATTGCTCTAAAACCACAGGCTGTCATCACCAAACTGAGATGGGATGGTGAAGAAGACCAATTAGAATGCAATAAAAACTTTTATGTCCATAAATGCCCTGAGTTTTTAACGAAGTATGTTCAGTATGGGAGGAGCTTTTTGCAGACAGCAGGTAGAATTAAAGAATCTGATGTAGAAAAATAGAAAATTTATATGGCAATTCAAAGACAATGTAAAACCTCCCTAGATGTATCTCTCTCCAGTTCCTCCTTCAGTGTCTCTCCTCCAGATGTCTTCCTCCTCTCCAGTCAGCTGTCACGCTACAGGTTTCTATCCTGACAGAGGTTTGATGTTCTGGAGGAAAGATGGAGAAGAGCTCCATGAAGGTGTAGATCCTGGAGAGATCCTCCCCAACAATGATGGGACCTTGCAGATGAGTGTTGATCGGAAACTTTCAGTCACTCCTGAAGACTGGGAGAAGTATGACTGTGTGTTTCAGCTCTCTGGTGTGAACGAGTACATTGTCACCAAACTGGACAAAGCAGTGATCAGTACCAACTGGGGTAAGACTGGATCCTGCAGTGGTTATGAATCATTTTTACAGAGTAGTTATTCATTTAAAAAAGTGAATATTCTGTCACACCAACCCTCTGCATGTCCTCCTTCACTACATCCATGAATCTTCTCTGTGTTCTTCCTCTTTTCCTCCTGGCTGGCAGTTCCATTTTCAACATCTGTTGTCTAATGTTCTCTGCTAGAGGTATCTTCCTGTTATAAAAGCTGTTTTTCACATATATGATCAATTGAGTGTTATCATGTCTTTATAATGGTGTAAAGGTTTTACATTAAAATATTAAGTTCCTTGAGATGATGCTGGATAAGCTGACCTTTGCCACACTGACGTTAGCCAATCCAATCAAACAATTCTATTAGCAATTCATAAAGAACTAATTACTAACAAATCAGTAAGATGCTGCACTTAAAATGGAACACAAATGGTAGATAACTGAAGTGAGCAAAAAGTAATGAAATACTATATGCAGTATGGTTTATCTTCACCGTGCACAAGAAGATTAAGTACATTGGAGTATTAACTGAGTTTTGATGGTTTTGTGTTGCCTCTAGTTTTGTCAGATGCATCAACTATGAGGTCCTTACTGAGTCATTCTTCACTTGTTCTTTAGTAATCCCATGCATTTTTGCTCTGTTTTATAAAGTGTTTCCACATTTTGTTCAACAGAGAAGCCCACTGACATCACAGTTATAGTGGTTGCTCTAGCTATCGTCCTCATTGCAGCTGGGGCAGCTGTACCGGTTGTCACTTACAAAAGAAAGAAAGGTGAGAGATCTCAGTTGGAGAAACACTATATTTAGTTTTTGAATTTGTGTTTTAATCCATACTGACACATTTAACATTAGTTCCAAACACCCACAGTCTAAAATAAGAGTGTAAGTCTTTGTAGCTGTTTCCATAACACAAACTTTTGAACTCTCTAGCAGTGAATTAAATTTGGGGAAAAGAGTTTGCTCATGTGGAACAGTGTAGAACATATTAATGCTGGCATTTAGAATGTAAAGCATACATTGACTCTCATCACTACTCCTTAAAAACATTAAGCATAACAGGAATGTAAAGCTTGTTTTTTTGGTGTCATGTGACCTTTAATCCTGTGTCCGGTAATCATTTCTCGGTTTTTGAATAAAAAAAAAAACTGAAACAGCTCGTGATTGTTGCAGTAGCATTTTTCTTTTTGGTACTTTCCCCCATGTTCCACCAAAATCTGCACAGCATGTGATTCTGTTGTATTCATGGCTTCTTGATAATGTGACTTCCCTATTCATATTCCTGCTTGCCTAACTCTTTGTTGCATGTTTAGCTAGAGAATTTGAGTGTGTTTACTAACAGAAATCATCAATCAGTGTACATTATAGAAAATCTCCGCTTTATCTTTTTGTTCTTACAGCTCTTGACAATGCCTCTGAACAGTCTGAGACACTAAATCCACAAGGTGACCATCCTTCAAGTAGTTCTGCACTCCACTCTCTGTATGACTTAATCTGGCTGTTTCAGTTTCTTCCACAGTTTAAGGTTTTACATGTTATATACAGTAGTTATTAAAATACCCAACAGGTAACATGATAACATCTTAAAGAAGTTTTTTGTTGTTTATTTTAATGGCATAAACTGCAATAAATGTATGTGCCTCAAATAAAGCTCAAATTCGACATTTCCATTCAGTTAGAGAATTTATACGTTATGTCTGATCATTGGCCATACCACCTGCATGGGACAGCTGGCTCATAGATCAATTTGCCCTCTGCTTCGGCATAAAGACCATTTCACCCTTAACTTTTTATAATTATTTGAACATTTAATGTCGTCTAAACAAGGAGACATTTTCTCCTTTACTTTTTCCAATGTATGTATTCAAAAATATTCTGTATTGATGTGCAAAACCTTTTATCTATAAAACATTCATATGTTCGAGTTACATGTTAGTGTCATGGTCCTGAGTGTGTGACTCAGTGGTTTTGGTTTTGGTCATTATTATCTTGTGCTTAAGGTTAATTCTTGTTTTCATGTTCTTTGGAGTTGGGTTCTGGTTATATTTTGAGCTCCTTCTGTTTTGTGTTTCTGCCTGCCCTGTTCCCATGTCTCTGTGTTTCCTCTGAGTCTGTGTTTGTGTTCAGTCTGTGCGTTTCCTGTTTTACTTTGAAGGTCAGTGTCTCAGGTTATTGTATTCTGTTTTGTCTCCAAAAGTTGATTCTGTTCATCTGGACTCATCCAAGTGACGTCTTCAGTCTCTGCTGACTGCAGGTTTTTCCAATCTTATAAACAGTACATTTGCATAACAACTGAAACCAGCCCACTGAGGGAACAATGGGCTGGGAGGTCAGTTCCTTGCTCATTAATATGCAAATTCTCATGACCATTGATCAACAACCACTGATCAAAGCTCATTGATCAATTCACAGAGAGTTTACATTGTTACAATGCTGTGATTGCAGCCATTCCCCAACATATTAATGATCAAGTACTAATGATTCATTAGTGATTCAGGTGATATTTAATGTATTTTATGAATAATTCAGTGGACAAACATATTTGCTTTCTAACCCAGGTTTTCCTTATTTTTGGGGGGTAAATTTCATGTACATAAAATTTATGAAACAGTCCAAAAACAACATTTTTGATATTTCTAACAATATAAACTATTGCTACAATTTTCTTATCAAGATGAAATATAGAACAACAGCCTTATTACCTTTAACACTCAGTATTATGTTTTATGTACTTTCCAGGACTTTTTTCTCCTTTTTTGAGGGAAACCTAGAAACCAGGAACTAAAAATAATACAAACAGAAAACTATAATTCAAAGAGTATAACTTAAACCAAAAACACTAGGTCACCAGACCCAGTGCTGTGACACTCTCCTAGAATTCTTGCTTTTGCTTTTGAGCTATTTGAGCAGCTAAAAACATGTTGAAATAATAAAAAATAAATGTCATTACCTTCTTTCTTTGTTCTGCTTCCTCCCTGCCTGCTGTTCTCTCCGGGGAGTGGGGGTCAATCCTATCATGGTCATATGAATATAAGAAAGTATGCATGAGTAAGAGTTTAGCCAGAATGAATAAAAGACAACCTTTTTAATGGTCCTGGGTCGGTAACCCAGTGTTTTGTTTTTTATTATTATTGTTGATTGATTTATTTATTATTGTCTTATTTCTTTGCTGTAAATGACTTGTGTTCTGGTTTGATGTTTGATTTTCATCACTGTTATCACTTTTAGTGTTTAGGTTTCTTTCTCTGTATTTCTAGTGCTCTAGTTCTTTGTTCTATGATTTCTAGTTCTTAGGTTTTGTCCATATGTCCCTTTTAGTTCAGTGTCAAGTCTGCATCTTTGTGAATTGTCCCTTGTTTCCTGTTTTATTTTGACATTCCTAGTCCTATGTGCAGTGAGTCTAGTTTGCTTCTCCTTGTTTTGTTAGCTCTAATTTCTCCCAGCCGTGTTTCCCTCCTGTCTCTGATTCCCTGATTACTCCACTGTGTATTTAAGCCCTGTGTTTGCCTTTGCCCTTTGTCGTGTCGTTAATGTTTGTTCACCCTCATACTGTGTGTTTTCCAGTGTTTTATCACAGATTTATCCCAGTTTAGTTTTGGTGGTGTTTTTGTATTACTTCCAAGCCTGCAATAAAGCAGTATTTAAGTTCACGTTCTGCCTTTGAGTCCAGCGTTTGGGTCCTTTTCCTGCCAATACACAGCTGTTTCATGACACAACCAAATTATAAAACAATGATAAATTATTTCTATTATTGTAGCACATGATTTTTTTCCATCTTCAAGAGTTGGAAGTGAATTGTTTAGTTATTTTTAAAGAAAAAAAAAACAAGGTCAAATGAGAAAACCTAACAAAATTGATATCTATATCCTGGTTTTTATTATTAATCCTGTCTGGACTCTATAAAAACTATCTTGTAGTGTTGCTATTTACAGATTCTTCATATAACACCAGCAGCTAAACTCCTGCAATCTCCATACCTTCTATTCCTTTCTGCATCTGCAAGGCTGAGGGGAGCCAAGTATCCATCATTTGACTCCACTGCTGTTCAGGGCTTTTCAGTTCTTTTAGTCCCAACAAGCTGTCGGCCATCTTTGTCCACCTGCTCAGAGATTTTCGTCCTTACCCATGTCTGCTCGGGGCTTTTTGTTTCAACATAAAGCATTAATAAAAAGTTGGTTGTAAAATGACACGTCATCTCTTCACAGTGAAAAGTCTGTGGGAACTAAAAACAAAAACAGCTTAAACACGACATGATATAAGTGAAAAAAACCCATCATCATTCACCATCCGTTTGTGTTTCTCCTGCCAGCTGTAGGTGGGCTTATTTTGGGAACTGTGGGCCGTATCTGAGGGTAAGAGCAAATATTATGGTTTAGATTAGAGGACTTATTTCATCAGAGAGTTGATCTGGTGGGTGACAGTTTGAATCTTGCACAGTTTCAAGTCAAGTCCATTATATTTTCAAGGTTTGATAATCCTGGAGCTTTAACAATACAGAAAGGATGAAGTTATTTGTGTTGCTTCTCTTCTGCCCTGCTTTATTTGCAGGTAAGAAAAAAAAACATTTAACCAAATCTGTAAACAGCAGCATGTTTGTTTTGCTTTTGTAGGTAGTTCATAGACTCAGTATCAATGCTCATTTATTCATTTTATAAGGATATAAAAAAGGATTGAGACAAATATATATTTTATCATGTGTATGACTTTGGAATTTTATTGGTGTCACAACTCTTTTTCATTACTACCATAAATGATACAGATGAGAAGGTAGGGTGTAAACAGTGTGAGCAGTCAGGTTTTCTTATATAAAAGGTTCAAATCAGATTTATCTCGTTAAAGTAGTTTTTTAAAGATTTAAGCTGATTATCATCAATATTTTTATAGTTCAGAAAAGTGAAAACTTTTATTTTCTTTATTCACACAGGTTAATTATTTACCTATCAGTTAATCAGAGTCCAGTGGAACCAAATATGCTGTGAAGGTGGTTTAGCTCAGTAGCCAATCACATTCACATGCCCTCTGATCCTGAGAGTCTGTGATATTTGATTGTGAAATGCAAATATATTTTTTGTATATTTGCACTTATGTCTTATTTTGAATGAAGCCACTTTCATACTCCAGTTAACCAACAACTTCATCCACATCTTTGTCAAAATATAAATAACATTAATATTTTCTTCTGTTACATTGTGTCCTTGCTCACTCTTTCTCTCTCCCTCTGTCTCTCTCTCTCTCTCTCACACACACACACACACACACTCCTACTCACGTCACTTTTACTGATTCTCATACGAGAATGTGTTCACCAAATCATACTGAATGCATTACGTTTCACATTATATTTGTATGTTTTATTGACTTATTTACTAACAATATAAACATCGTTCACCCCACAGAGAGACACTCACTGAAGTATTTCATCACTGCATCTTCTGGAAACCCAAACATCTCAGAGTTTATGGGTGTTGGGATGGTTGATGGCGTCGAGGCGGGTTACTGTGACCTCAGAAACAGGATATTGGAAATAAAACAGGACTGGGCAAAGAAAATAGTAGACAAGGACCCGCGGCAGTTACAGTATTACACTCATGTGTGTTTTGAGAATCTGCCACCTTTCTTCACAGATACAATGTCCACTGTGAAGCAGGATTTCAACCAGACTGGAGGTGTGATATTTTATGTTATTCCTTACATCAGTCAGTACAAATTATACAAATACCTACACAAAAATGATTTAAGTAAATTAATATTGTTATTAATTAAAGATTTAAAGTCTTAAATATTTACTTCTCCACTGAATCCAGGAATCATAAATGTGAACATACTTAAAAAAAATGTGATAAAACAATCAGTTATAATCACTGTTGTTTGTCCTGCCTTCAACAATTGTATCTTAACAGTTGTTCTGATTCTTATAATTTGTCATCTAGATGTCTACTCCTGGGGTAAATTAGTTTCTGTCTCTTGTCCTTCCTCTTTTATTTTTGAGTAATCACATCAAGTTAATTTGTTACAGCATTTCAGCTAGCTTCCATTAGTCATGCTAATAAAAAGTTGACAGATCAGCTCAGATCTGAGCATAGCTCAAACCTTGAAGAATAGCACTGATTCACCAAATGAATAATATTAACAAGTTCATTTTAGTGTGTGTTTTCTTTCTCTCTCTTCAGGTGTCCACTTTTTACAGAGGATAGATGGCTGTGAATGGGATGAAACCACTGGCAAGGTGACCGGATTGGCACGTTTTGGGTATGATGGAGAGGACTTTATTGAGCTTGATCTAAAGACACTGACATGGATCGCACTGAAACCAGAGGCTGTCAATAGCAAAATAAGATGGGATGCTGAGAGAGCTGGACTGAGAAACACTCAATACTTTCTCACTGTGGTTTGTCCAACTTGGCTGAAGACAGTGTGGAACACTGCGAGAAGTTCCCTGCAGAGAAAAGGTAAAATCACATGACCCAAAGCATTTTCATGGATGCGGTAGTCTGCAGTATTTGCAGTATTTTTATATTATAGTATATTATATGCAGTATTTTATGTTGAAATATTTGTATAAAAAATAGTTATCTCTGAAAAAATGTATAGGCTGACTGTTACATCCTCAGCCTAGACTTAACAGGATTGTAGTTCTTCACTCTTTGTAATCCCAAGATTCCTGAACAAAGGCTAAACAACGGTTCTAAAACCTATACTCCCAACCAAACAACAGAAGAAAAAGGATTTCAACACAAAGAGCTTCTCACTCCCATTAGTTTCTATATTCTAATCGTTCTGCTTACACAAACATTTAATTCAAAGAGATATGGAGAGGGAAAGGTGGATGTTATATAGATGCTACAGTCAGGGTAAAAATAAAAGTAGCAGTAAAACCAATAAAGCACAAAGAACATGGAGAGCACCAGAAGGTCACACAGAAGGTAAAACAGACAAACTGACACCTGTGAGGCTCAGAGAGAAGACTATATCCACACAGTGTGGAGTGAATGCAGGTGAAACCAGTTAGGGTATGGCAGACAATCACACAGGAGGGAAAATGGATGCAGGTGCAGACAATCAGAGAATCAGAGGTGGGAAGTTTTCCCTTTTCACATTTCCCAGACTGTACCTGATTGTTTTCTCGACCCGACTCCTCCCGTTGTGTCTTCCAACAGAGATATTGATCGAGCAGAAGCAACAGGCATTTAACAAAATAAAATATCCTTGACACAAGGCCTCATTTTAATAACAGTTAAAATAACAGTTGAATACACATGTGGCACAACTGTATCATAAACAGTTTTATTATAGCTTATAACTTCAGCTCTATTTCATGATCTGAGGTGTAACAGAGCTCAGGCCACCTTCACAACTTGACAGTGTGACAAATTATCATACTGGAGAGGAATGATGCACAGGTGGGGGCGACCTCCAGACTGAGAGAAATTTGCCCGAGTGTTTGGAATTTTTTGCTGAGGACTGTTATGCTGGTTTATATCAATTTGAACAGATTAATTGATGCTTACTTTGGATTACAGACTTTGGACTTTGGACTTGGGAGCTGGAAGGTGGAGTCAGGAGTTTAGTGTGGGAGGTTGGGCAGCAGCCTGTATAGGTCTGATTTTCTAACACTGCTGATTATCACTGACTAACATGACAGGGAAGGAGGTGGATAGATATAACAGCATGGAATTGAGTGATGAGGAGGAGTATGGGAGTAATAAAGAGGTAAATGAGCAGCAGGAGGTGGTGAGAGGAGGCAGATACTCGATGGCTAATGCCAGAAAGAGAAAGAAGGAGCAGGAGGCTAGGCTGGAGGGTAGAGACAGTGAGAGTTGGGAGGATGTGGTGAAGAAGTCCAAGCTGGAATCCCTTCATGTTGTGGTGAGCTTCTAGGGTAATGGACAAAAACAAACAGAGCACAGGTTTGTGAGGTAAAGTATGCCAGAGTGTAATGGGATGGCAACCGACTGATTGGCTTTATCTCAAACATCCAAGTGGAAAAGGTGACAAAGCTTGCGAGTGTAGGAAAAGTCAAAGTATAAAGAAGTGTGAAAGCTAGCGAGCAGAGAGTGAGTGGGAGTAAAAGGATGATAACAGGAGTCCCCTTTGGTGTTAACACAGCAGAAATAGTCTAAGCTTGCTTAACATTGGAGTACAAAAAGAATGATAAGAGGGTCAGAGAAACGTGTAGGTGGAGCTTAATGTTAAGAATGCAACAGAAGGACTGTATTTAGTGTTTATAAAGTATAAATGTGAGTGAATGTCTCAAGACCTATAAAGTGCTTGAGTTTCGGCACATTGCCGAAGCATGTGGAGACAAGGGAAAGTCTTCCGGACGTGGAGATCATGAATGGAAAATGTGGGGCTGGTGTCAAACCAAAATGCTTGAACTGTGGAGGGGAATGTAGTGCTGCCTACTGAGGATGTGAGACAATGATCAAGAGGCCGATTTCCCACACTGGACAATCTTAAATCCATTTCTTTTGTTTTGGTACCTCCCACCAGAGGAACAAGTGGAGTTGTGGAGCCAGCAGGTCTTTAGCAAAATAACACATCATTGCTTCGTAGCCTCATGCTAAAGTCATGTCAGTTAAATATGACACGTGGCACAACTGCTAATTGAGTTTTTCCTTAACTGTTCTCATTTCCTTTCCTTACCTGTTTTTCTTTATCAACTTTCTCTACTACTTTCATCCATTTTCACTCACTCTACACCACTTCTCTCTTCCCCCTCTCCAGTTCTTCCTTCAGTGTCTCTCCTCCAGAAGACTCCCTCCTCTCCAATCAGCTGCCATGCTACAGGTTTCTATCCCGGCAGAGCCATGATGTTCTGGAGGAAAGATGGAGAGGAGCTTCACGAAGACGTTTATCTTGGAGAAATCCTCCCCAACAATGATGAGACCTTCCAGATGAGTGCTGACTTGAGCGTTTCATCAGTCACACCTGAAGACTGGGGAAGGTACGACTGCGTGTTTCAGATCTCTGGTGAGGATGTCATCACCAATCTGAATGAAAGTGTTATAAGGACCAACTGGAAAGGTGAGAAAAACAATTTTGAGTAATTTAGTTTGTTGATACTGTGGAGTGTCTAAAATGTGAGGTTTAGATGTTTCGCCCTGGCTTCTTTTTTTTGTTGTTGTTATTGTTACTTTGGGAATAACTCATGGAGATCCCAACAGAGCTGGAAAATATATACAGGGGCTGTTAATCTTAATATTCTTAAGATTAAGAAAAATTTTATTTTTTAGTCTGTGGCTTAAAAAAGGTTTTACTAATGTTTCGTATAAAAGCCGGTCCAAGATCAGTGGACTAACTGAAATTGTTTTTTAACGTTACAGCTCCTGTCAGTGTCACTGAACTCTCTGTGTGACTGAATCAACATCACGTAGACAAACACAGCACCCTACAACTGAGGATACACACCTCCAGTTCGACAAGTTTAGGGAACAGAAGATTGATGGTTATTTTATTATTATTTGATTTTAATTAATAAGAGTTCTTAAATTTCTAGTAATTTTTTATACAAGCATATGATCATAAATTTGTTTTATTTTCCAATAAAACAAATTGATGAAATATTTTCCAATATTTACGAAAATATTGCCATGAGTGTATCTTAATAATGATATGCAGATGAAGGGGCAATTATGCCCCTTCTGGCTGCCTTGACAATTATTTTAGTCAACTTAATGTCAAATATGACAGCCTCAGAATCGTTTTAAAAATTTAGTGATAATCATTAGCCAGAAAATTCAAAGCCTGGAAATATGAGAGAAATCAGGGATTTTGGGGGGGATATTGACCTGTGTTTTGTTCTTCACATAAAAATAGTGTTCAGTCATGTTTCATTCAAATACATATAAATAAAAATGATACATCTCTTAACTTCTGTATTTGTTTTCTTTATTTACTTTTTTAAAGTTCTCTTTGAACGGTCTTAGAAGCAAAAAGGGTTAAAGTGCAAATACAAAACCTTATTAATCTTTGTTCAGTTTTCTAAAAAAGAAAGAGACAGACAGATGTTTGTCATTGTCGAGAAATGAATGCCCTCAATATATTTTTAAGAAAAAAAATGTCTCAAGTAATATAATTTTGTAGAACGGGTTAATTGTTAATTGTTAGGCCTTAAATCCGTATATCAGACACAGATCAACAAACGTGTTTTGTGTTGTGTGAACTTTAGATTTTATAAAAAAGCTTTTATTTTCTCTTTTACAACAAAACAAATATTTGGACATCATGTGTTTTTTATGCAGTAAGTGCATATGTGATAGTTCCTTTATAAAGGCACAGAACAAAACTTCACATGCATAGTTAAATGTCCTCAGCACTGCTGCAGGTGAACGAGGCACCGGGTCATATGCATGTAATTAAGCTCTTTTCCAGCAGGCGTCACTGCTGAGCTTTCTAACAGAGGAGGTGTTGATTAAAGCTCAACCGGGACATGACACTTTGTACACGCTGTACAAATGTTTAAGGCAATTTTACAGCCTTTTCACTTTTCTGTTTCCTGCATGTAGTTTATAATGAGCCCATGAAAGCTGTCTAGTCTGCTGATCCTAGACCTCTTTGCGGTACTTGCTTTGAACATGCTGATGGACCAGAGTCTTTCTGACTCAGACTGATGGCCAAACTTTTTACAGATATCAGAGGAAACCAGCAGCTTTTTTAGCCAGGTAAGACATGCTGTATGCCATATACTGCTAGAGCTCAGGTGGTTGTTACGCCCCGGGAAACATAGTAATGATAATAATAATAATGATAATAATAATAATGATAATGATAATGATAATAATAATGTATACTTTATTGATCCCCGTGAGGAAATTCCTCTCTGCATTTAACCCATTCACTCTGTGAAGCAGAGCTGTTTGGGAAAATGTGACATGACAGTTCACTCAGCATCTTCTGAACTTCTCGGTTTCCCTGTCAAGTGACGTGGCGAGCATTAAAGCGGACTAACAGAGGCAGAGTTTCTTAGAGATAAAGATGGACAGAGTTTCACCAATCACTCAAAAAACTGTTTCTATAAATTCTACAGAACAATTTCAAAATTATGTTTCTCAAAATTGAGAAGTCTTTGAATATCTCATCAATTACAGTTCAATAAGGAGAGATCACTTGGAATTATTGATAACATGATTTATTGTGATAGAAAAATTAATGTATTTAACAATTAGACTCAGATGAACCATCATGGCAGAATGGAATTGCAGTGGTGAGAGGATTTAGGACAGGACACGCGCAGGAATTTAGGAGCTGGTAGTGGTAAAGATGAAAACTGAGGCTTGGGTGGAGTTCAAAGATTTGTAATAATACAATTCTAAAACCAAATAGAATTCACCACAGTGTGTACAATGCCCCCATCTGGCAACAAAGATCACTGCAGGCAGACGGACAGTCCCTGGATTGGAGCAGACTGCAAATGCATCAGGCGCGCTGAACTATAAATTCCAGTGAGCCAACACACATCTTGTACTCAATATGTAGCCGCTCCCACTACCCACATAGTGCATATGCATCAGCAATACATCGCTGTGCTGCGTTTAATGGAATATGATTTAATGACCAAGTTTCTCTGTAATGCGGAAACAAAAAGCGCTGTCCAGTCTGTGGATTAGACCTTACCAGCTTCAGCTCACTGATCTCAAACACCCTCTCCTCCACACAATAAACTGCTCTACAAATTCTAGCATTGCATGTTTCAGTGGAGCTAGTGTTGAGATGAAATTATTTGAAGTGCCTCAATTCTATGCTTTATATTAACTAAAATGCCATATGTCACTTTTGACAGTCCAGACTAGGATGGCGTTGGACATCCTCAGGGTGGAAAAGGGTTGGTGTGATTAAGGTGTGGTTCGGCTTGTTGTATGTACATTTCAAAATGGTACAGCTCAGGATGGGCCAGTTACCAGGGCATGGAAGGATGACAGACATTATTAAATGAGGAGAAGGACTTTTCTGGGATTGAAGATCCTCTGGGTGAGTGGTTGATTGAAGCATGCAGAAAATAAAAGCTATCATTTTATCATTGATTGGTAACTGACTGTTAACTGGCCAAATTCACAGCTGTATTGACTTGTTGTGGATCCGGTTTATTCCATGTTTGAGGACTCTAATTAACAGATTGAAAACAGCGACACTAAGGGAAGAGTATGCAGCGCCGCAGATGCCAGTGACGGTTGGGTTCAGTGATGAATCAGGTGAGCTGGATTCATGGCTGAATCAAGACATAAATTCCCCTGCTGTGGTCAGTGAGGGAAAGACAGTGGGGAAAACGGAGTTGCAAATGTGAAGTTCATATTAAAACACAGGTTTTGTTTCTAGGCAATTCTGCGGATGCAGGCTCTGTGTCATGGTCCTGAGTCCGCGGACTAAGTGATTTTGAGTTGAAGTATTATTATTATTATTATTATTATTATTATTGTGATTATGATTATTATTTGTGGACTCGTGTTCTTGCTTTGGGATGGTTTGTGTTTTGTGATTTCCTGGTTCTGGGTTTCTGGGTTTGCACTATTATGGGTTTGCACTATTATATTTACTGCTGCGTCCTTATGAAGCTGTCCAAATGAGCTCATGCGTGCAGGTGTGCTATTACCACCAGGAGTGCGAGCTAGAAGGGGGGAAACTCCCCTGGTCCCAACAATGCACATAGACCAGAGCAACTACACACAGACACACAAAGGGAAAAGGGGAAAATGGTGATGCAAACCAAAACACAACAAAATGTGAGGTCACGAAGACTTGGGGAACCATTGTAATTGTGCAATTTATTGATGATGTAGAAGTCTCAAAAACTCAGAAAAACTGTGTGTATGTAATATGAGACACTAGTTGTTAAGGAGTTAAAGAGTCACTGACACTCCCCTCACCTGAGGGAGCTGAAGAGATCCTGAAAAGAAGAATGGGAGAAAATGCCCCAAAATAGGTGTGCCGAGCTTGTAGCGTTATGCTCAAAAATCCTTAAGGACTCAACAAGACTTGAGACTTGAAATTCGTTTGCAAGAATTTCAAGCAAATGTTTCTGATTTTGTCACTATGGGGTATTGTGTGCAGAACTTTAAGGTAAAAAATCAATTTAATGCATTTTTTAACAATGTTGTAATCTGAGAAATTGTGAAACTGGCATGCACTGTAGGCAGGTAGAGGCTAGATAGGAAGTGCTGACAGATCAGAATATATTTAAATGAAAAAAAAACAAAAACAGATGGCTAAATACAAACAGCTTTTAAAACGGAATGAAACAAAGTCTGTACATGATAGAGTCGACCAGGGTATTACTCTCACTCTCTGCATCTCATTGGCCCAGTTCCAATTTGCCCCCTATCTTGTCGCTCTGTGGTGAGTGTAACTCCATGTGTAGTCATAGTCACAGCTGCTGAAGAGTCAGTTAAGATAAATAAGGTACAAATACAGCAGCAATATTTCATTGAGATACTTAGATTTTCTGAAATGCTCCAATTTGTCATCATTCTTTTCATTGTTGTTATAAATTGTTGGCTATTGAAGCACTTTTGAAACACTTTTCCAAAAATATGTATGAAATTTCCATGAGAGCCATTTCAGTTTGAAGCCTTTTTAAAGTCCAGAGTGAGTGGGCTAATCAGCAGGAAGAAGACTGGCTGAGCTCTGCTTCTCTGCAGACCAATCCCTGTGGACTGCTGATAGCCAGTGGCTATTATCAGGCCATTATCATTGTTACAGCTATTCATAAATCAAAACATTATTTACTTATTTATTGGAACAGCAGGTCTTGTACACTCTTTAAACATAAACTGAATCTTGAATTTATGAAAATAACTCAAATAAAATACATGCATGCTAAACAAACTGTGGATACACGAACAGCTGAAAGAACATAATGAGAGGAAAATCAGAATATCATAAAGATACAGTGTTCTTTAAGTATTTTGCGACCCTGCTCTCAGTGTATTACAACAAAACTGATCCTTCCAATGGTCTGAAGAAGAAGTTTATATCAGATTAATACAGGTACAGGCATGTGGGAAAGTGGGCGAGTGCAGGCAAATCATTATCAGGAGTAGACGCTGCAATAGCTGCTTAAGTTAAACAGAACTTAAAGGTCTTTACACGTTAGAGGGAACAGGAGCAATAACAATGATAACATTATGGATAAAGAAAAAATGAAGCTGTTTTTGTTTATTCTCCTGTGCTATGGCTCATTCGCAGGTAAGAAAAAAGATTAAACCTTTGAACTCTGACAGCGCATCTGACTAAAGCAGTGTTTTTGCTTTGTTTCACTTTAAAGCTCTTTTAGACTGAATGTTGTGAACTCAGTTTTCATATTTATTTTCTAGAATAATATAAATATCAATGTTTTATCAGGTATGCTTTGACAATTGAATTTCGTTGGCACCGCTGCTGTGACTCTATCGCTGACCACATGGTCAGTGCTCTTCTAAGTTTCTGAGTTTAATATCTGTACTGTGTAATACCATTACCCCCTCCCTTTTCCCATGTTTGCACTGGCTAGGAGTTGCTTTTAATCTCATTTTACATGCATTTAGTAACAATAAAAAGGCATTCTATTCTGTTCTATTCTATTCATGTCAGATGTGACCTATTAAATACGTTTTTTAAAAGATTTAGGTTGAATATTAATAGTTTTATTTTGGGATATTCTTGATAATTTACACGTGCAAAGCAGATCAGTCACATTGGTCCTTTAGCCACAAATCTTTGTCAAAATAAAAATGAAAGCTGCACAATCCTGCTGTAGAGCCTTCTGTCACTGTTAGTGCAGAATAAATGAGAATTTTTTGACTGAATAATCTAGTAGTCTATCTGACCTGTCACTGGGCAAGAGGAAACATGCACCCTGGATAACTAAACGAATCATATTTCTGATACTGTTTGTGCATCTGATTTATTTGCTAACATTATAAACATTGTCCCACAGTGAAACACTCGTTGAAGTATTTTGTCACTGGATCCTCCGGAGTTCGGAACATCCCAGAACTTGTTGGTGTACTAATGGTTGATGGCATTCAGATGGGTTACTGTGACGTGAGCAAGAAGATACTGGAACCAAGACAGGAGTGGGCAAGGAAAATTTTAGAAAAAGACCCAAAGCAACTGGACTGGTACAAGCACAAGTGTTTTGAGGATCAGCCAAACTTCTTCAGAGAGCTGATTTCCAGTTTAAAACAGCAGTTCAATCAAAGTGAAGGTGCAGTATTTCTGTTATATCTTACCCTAAATGATAATGAAACATGGAATATACCAAAATTTCTTACTTTAAGAACGTTTGGAATAATGTTGGAAGAATGTTTAGATTTTGCCTTTAAAATGTTTTATATTGAAGCGGTTTTTCAATTTCTTACAATTTATAGCCTAGTTATCAGACAGCTCCAGAGGGGTAAAGCCAAATAATGAATGAAGTGCAGCTGTCCAGTTACAGTAGCGCAAACTTTATGTTGCGTAGTCACAGGAATGCATATGTACTAATTTGGTGGTGCAAAAAAATATAAATATTGTAACACTTTTTCAATTCAATTCAATTTTATTTATATAGCGCCAAATCACAACAACAGTCACCTCAAGGCGCTTTATATTGTACAGTAGATCCTACAATAATAGATACAGAGAAAAACCCAACAATCATATGACCCCCTATGAGCAAGCACTTTGGCGACAGTGGGAAGGAAAAATTCCCTTTTAACAGGAAGAAACCTCCGGCAGAACCAGGCTCAGGGAGGGGCGGCCATCTGCTGCGACCGGTTGGGGTGAGAGAAGGAAAACAGGATAAAGACATGCTGTGGAAGAGAGACAGAGATTAATAACAGGTATGATTCAGTGCAGAGAGGTCTATTAACACATAGTGAGTGAGAAAGGTGAC
>VUQG01041845.1:2570-17493 GCA_015106755.1 Etia nguti | reverse complement strand
AGGAAAACCCATAAAAAAAAAAACCCCCCCCCCCCCCAAAAAAAAAAGAAGAAGAAAAAAGGATAATGTATTGGCACACTATTACCCTGACATTTTCCTTTTTTATTCAGTATTTTTTGTAGTGTAAGATTTCCAATGCTACATAAAAATGAACCTCATTGTGTAGACCAATACAAAAGAATTAAGCACATTTACCCTTTTGTTTTAAAACTGTAGGTGGTCCAAGACCACCCTTAAGGGTGCAGTGTTACTGTCTTCCACTCCATTAAACCAACACAAATCTTTCCCCAGGTCACATTTTTCCAAAGGTCAAAACTATGAAGACTCATGTTCTCCACCATCCATGTCTAGGCTTCGGAGGATAATCCTAGGTCATTATTAGCCCCATGAAAAATTATTACCCAATTGCCTTTATATATATCTCTTCAGCTTTTTCTGTAATGCATAGCCTTTTTCTAATAAAGTCCTTCACTCCTGATAGACCCTTGGCAGGCTTTAGCTGCTCCCAGGTGTAAATGTGAGATAACAGTGGGTGTTCAGGGTGCACTCTGTTAATCTTCCTTGGATAAATAAAGATGAAGTAAAGATACTAAAGCCATAGTAGAAGTTGGCTCAAGGAGTGTCTTCTTTCCCAGGGATATCCCTGTGTAGTACTGGACTAGACTAGGTAAACACACAGCTGCTACACTATGACTCATACAGTGTAACTATGGTTTCTTTACCAACACTGACACACCACTGTATACTTTGCAGAGCTAATGCAAATGATCAGTGATTCATAAACCGAATAGGTCAAGCCAGTGATATGTCTAAATGTCAATGGGATGTTTGGCTGCCATTTAAAAGGATAAAATCCCTTTTCTGGTTGAATTCAAAAGGAGCAGTTGAAAGAAGATAAAAATTCGCACATTTCAAGGTTTTGAAACAATTTGAAATGCCAGGCCATCCTTAAAAGGAGCCTGCGCTCACAACAGTAGATTTTAGAGCCACAGCTCAACTCCTTCTGTTTCCATTATTCATGGCCCTCTCAGCTGCTTCAATCCAGCCCAAACTGCTCACCTTACATGTTACGCATTCATTCACAGTAGAGCTTACTCGAGCACATGTGTCAGGCACACAGAGGATGTCCTGCCGCTGGGTGAACACACTAACCTGAATTCTTTTTCAGTGCTATGTCAGTGTATTGATAGTATTATATAGTATACTATTAACAAATATATGTAGATCGAAATGTGACAGACACAAAAAGAAATTGCAAAGATTTTTGAGAAAACTGACAGGTGGGATGACTGTTTAGCTTTATAAGCTGTTTTATCAATCCCCAAGGTGTAGCCCATGACAGAACAAGTGAAGGCAACCTGGATTGTCGCCAGCCTTATGTCAAATAGTGCCAGATTTGCTTAATATGAAAATAGCATCATTATTTAAGACTGCTTAGTCTTTTTTTCTTTTTATAAACTGTAATACAGAGATACTTGTGGTCTAAATGAACAGTGGCTTTTGAAACATTTCAGCACTTTAAACCCCAACCCGCCTCCAGGTAACTTTCACAAACTGTTCTTGTCAGGTGTTACATTTGTACGAAAACTCCTGCGCACACGTAACTCATTAATGTTCCCGCTCCTTTTGTAGTAAAATTCACATGTAAAGGTTCCCTCTTTTCTTGTGCCAAGAATGTTGATCTCTGGTAAAATACACAACCGCCCTTACATAAGCTGACACCTTGGAGCAGTAGGTGAAACCTGCTTTGCGGTTTTGGGATGCTAGAGTTTTTATGGTGAGAACGACAACTGGTGCGTTTTCCCTCGACTTCAGGCAGGCCCGTACCTGTAAGAGTTTGTGAGTAATATATATGCATGCGTTACGGATGCATTTGACCTGGCTGAGTCAGTCTATATCTATTGTGCAACTCATGAAGCTAGAATAAATTCCATGTCTGTTTAGGCTTGGTTTTGTGAGTTTGCACACTGCTGGGGCGTCTGATTATCCTGCTCCTGCCAAAATGAATTGACTAGCCAAACTACAGGCTGTTTGAATGTCATGGCTATATTTATCCAGTGCGAGACACACAGTGTGTCTCTGTCTGTCCCCTTTGAGAATGAGGTTTGGAATGCCACCACATAAAACCAAAACTAGGCCAAGCACAGATGGACTGACTGCTTCACAGGCGTGTGGACATGTCCAAGGCTGTGATTGTGCTGCATAAAGGACCACTGTATGCCGCAGCTTGAGTTCATAATGTAAACAGTGCTATCGTTGCCTGGCATAAAAGGCGGGCGTTGATTTGAGCTGAACTGAATCGAATCAGATCAAACCAAACCACTTTTCAAGAGAAAAAACTAGAGTGGCTGATGTGAACATTTGGCGTAACATGTAATAAATCCGATCAAATCAACTTTATATTGGATTGGTTGCAGTATTCATGGTCTTCCTTTTTCATAAACGTCTCTTCAATGAATGATTCTTAGGGCTTCATATAGTATTTCAGTCAAAACCATTATAGTCAAAGGAAGATCAGCAGCACAGAAGAGAGCAGCATCAGTGACAACAAATAAGTGAGATACATCATGGAAGGAGAAGCTGGAGTGGTGGTGGGTTGCAAAGCCGCTTGCAGATACGCATTTAAACAGGTTAGGTCTCACATACCTAGAAAAGGGCCCGCTTTGGTTGCTAGCATTTTTCTGTGGTCACATGTACTTTAAACATGACTAGTCTGCAAATAATCACCAACCAGTTGTGAACCTTGATAAAGTGTGATGCAAAATGGGAAATTTCTGCCTTCAAAGTAAAAGTTGTGCATTACTGCTGCAACCAAGATGTCTGAAAAGGTGCAACTTTTACTTTAAAGTAGAACGATTTCTGGTTTGTATCTGCCACACCTTTCACAGTTTCACTACCACTGAGAGAGAAGTTGGAGAGTTCTTGCTGACAAATCTGTGTCTTCAATGTAAACTATAGGCAACGTAATCTGCTATTGATAAAAGCTGTTCAAAGGAGATTTTTGGTACAGCGCTATATACCTTTTTAAGACCATTTCCACCCAAGGGCTAACGGCAACAACTGGCCAGCTGGTCAGAGAACACCCTTTTTTGTTGAGGTTGCCAGAGAGTCAACTAGCCAGTATGACTGAGGTGTTAAATACCACGCCTGAAGACAGTCACCTGAGCGACCGGCTTACATGGGTTGGCACTGAGATCATCTGATTTTTCATCATTTTCATCGTTAGATGCATGTTCTTACATTTCTTGTAATCCATTCCTTGTCGAGAATATTTAAATTTTGTATCTCATCAATATCAGTCTCACTGTTTATGGTTTATTCTTGAATAGCTTTGATAAGTCATTTGTCATTTGTCACTGTATTTGTTGCTGCAATTAGCAACACCAGAAGTCATTTTTCAAATTTGTTTCTACATAAGAACACACAAATCAGTTTTTTAAGCATTTTTTGACAGTACAGGAAGAAGGTTGACCATGGATCACTCCTGCAGTTAATATTGATTGACTTGGCTTGGTTAGTATATCATTTTTTAAGCTGTTGAAATTATTAAGATGAAATGGCTTCTCAGGGAGTGTTTGGAGTAATGTTCCTGCTTAACCAGATATTTAATTTAACAAGTTCTACAATGACCCTGAATTAGAAGCAGAAGAAAATGGGTGGATGGGTGGATCTGAAGTCAAATGGATGGAAACAAACCAATGGGAATATAGTGGAAACAACTGCTAGAATTTCTCTTTCAAATCCTTAACACCAACCTACCCCTTAACCACACACCCTCAGCATCTGACCTGTCAGATCTTGTTCGTGCTGAGTAGCTCCATCATCCTTTCATCCTTTTGACCCATTTAACTGCAGGACTCTGCCCAGGTAAATCTGCACTGATATCATTATTTTCCCATTAAAGGCACCCCTAGAGTATCCGGGGCAGACAAATCTAGGCCAAGCAATCCTCCTACTTCACTGAATAGACGAGGGGAACTCAGGAGGGAGATAAAAAAAAAAATCTGATTGAGAGAATTACGAAGCATTATAATGCTAAACAAGTTAAATGGGGAGTTTTAGTGTAATGGTTGAATGGTTTTAGGTTATTTATTTGAATAAGATGAGTAAAATTGCTATTTAGAAGCCATTTCTCTGATGTTGGATCTATATTATACTGCAGAAAATGCATGTTGTGTAGCTCTAGATGGCTATTTAGTACCAATACAAAGCATTTATGGTGCAATTGAATTTATTAGCATGTATGGTAAAAGGGGGTAGCCATCTGTCATGTTGCATTTCCTCTGCAATTACAAGCTTGTCTGTAATGCTATTTGGCCAGTGTTTTCTTTGTGTTAAGCAAACACAGTGTGTGGGCATTATTTCTAACGGTAACAGCACAATGTAAGATGGTAGTATTTTAGGCTCCTTCAGTGTGTACAGTACTGTGGGTTTTTTGTTTCCATGTCGCTGTCCCTGCATCTGTCTTTCATATAGAAACTTTCAGTCCTTGCTTTGCAGCCCTCATGCTGCAGGGCACTTGCCTGATGCTGTGTGACATTTACATGTGGTTGGCTATTAGTGTTTAAACTAAATATTACCACAACCAAGATCAACAGTAGACACTGACCAGGCCCAGGCGCCGGCAGCTACCACTCCCCTTCCTTTCTCCCTGTCTCGCTTTTTTGCTTTGCCTTTTCTGTCTCTCCCTCTCTTGTGTGCGTGTGTGTGTTTGTGTGTGTGTGTAATATACAAGGATGAAGCCAAGCAGCCAATTATGGCTAAAGCAAGGCGGAGCAGGAGTGTCAACATGTAGTAAAGCGCATACACCCCACTGTCTGGAAGCACTGAGAGAAAGAGACAGTGAAAGATGAAAAAATTAGGAGCGTGGATATAAAAAGAGACAGACAGAGATTGACAAATGGAAGAGGACCTATAAAAAAAATACCAAAATAGACATTTGGGCTGTTGCAAAAGGCACATGATGAAGACAAAGTACAAAAAGAACCAACATTAAATAACACATGACTAAAGAGAAGGAGAAACATTTCTCTGCTTTCTTTGCCTCGAGGATTTCTTCGAAACGACATGGCGACACAGTCATTGTTCTCTGTACCCAACGGTGACACATATTCACAAAGGGATCATTGAAAAATTCTTGGAAAGTAAAGTCATATTTTGCCTTTTTGTTCGAGTAAGAATTTATTTTTGAGTTTATTTTACTCTGCGTATGGTTTACATTAGCTGGATGCTTTCATATCATGTGATATGTGGGATATCCAGGATCATTTCTGATGTATTACCATCCCAAGAAATTTGATTTCCAATACTATTTCCAGTTAAATGTTATTTTATTATATGTTAGTTTCCTAGTGTTGAATCTGTACAATTTCCAAATATCATAATTTTGTTTTATTAGATCAAATGTTGATTTTTTTTATTTTTTTTTTACAGTCAAACCAGAGCTTCAGTTCATTTTCTACTCCATTTAGAAGTTGTTCCAAGTTATTTCACAGCACAATACAGCTGTGTGTCATCTGCAAACAACATTACTTTACTTATAATATTTGGACGTATTGATTACATTTTTCAAGATAACTGTTGACTGTCGCCACATCTCTAACCTCTGAGAATAATTCAACCCAAGCCAACTGGAAAGATGACCTTTTATTGTTATGTTTTTTGTTCATTCATTTTGTTATGGTTGCATTTTATTGTTTGTTATCAAGATTACAAGCTGACTTGCATTAAGGAACACAAGCGTTCAGAAGGTTTCCAAAATATGTGATGTCTAGAAACAGCTGTAGCTGTTTTCTTTAATCATATCATGGCAGTGAATAAACACTGAGTGTTATGTACCTGAACAATCCAGTTCTCTGGCCACTAGTTCAGAGAACTGGTCATGCTTCCTGGTAAGTAACTGAATTTTCCTGTGTAATAAGTGATAGGTAGTCCTTTGGTCCCATGAGCACCCATACAAAAGTGAAAGTGAAATGGCAACATCTTGATGCATTCTCAATCATCCAGGAAGGTAAATCTCCAAAAGTTGATTCTGTTCATCTGGACGTAGCGTTTTGTGGGAGAAACGTTTCGTCACTCATCCAAGTGACTTCTTCAGTCTCAGCTGACTGCAGGTTTCCCCAGTCTTATAAATGGCAACATGCACAGAAGGACCATCCCAGCTATAGACACCATGCATCCTTGACTTTAAAATACCAACAAGAAGTCTACCATATCTCCAGGAGGTTGACCTCCTCTTTAAAATGAGTGGCAAACATGTTTCTCCATGACAGATGGACAACCCGGCCTTCTATCAGTACTTTTTGCACCTGTTCGTGGTCTTTATGTTTACAGCATGCACCCTCTGACATGGATGTGTGCACAATAGTAATGTAACATAGTTTAACAAATTACTTTCTCTCTTGGAAGAATTAAGTAACGTACTGCATTACTTTTAAGAAGTTAGGGTTAGTTCTGTGCAATATGTATAATACATTACTTTATTTGAGTAGTAAACAGTCTGTTTGTACTCTATCTCCACCTTAATGAGTGGGCCAATCGAAAAAAAACTTTGCATGAACATTTTCACATATACAGCAATTTTTAAATTCTGTGTTTACATGTTTTTTTCTTATAAAAGATTTATATATTATATTCATTTCATCACCCCCCCATTCCCCCCCAATGTATTGTCACATTCTCGGTGTGGTTCTGTTTCATTTCACGTCACCCGTACATAACCTAACAATCAGCAAAATTTTTAACCACAAAGGAATTTTGTTCACCACTAAATATGAAATAAATAATCTGAAAAAAAACCCTATGGGTAGGTTTTAAAGATTTCACATATATATTAAGCTTTTAATAAACAACACCCTGATTGAATAGCTGTCCCGCCACTGTTTCTGTGAACGGACGGTAAATGAGAGGCATACTGTGAGCTGCTAAAATGTTGTGGACCAAATTTCAGCCTGACCCTACGAACATCAACATCAGATCTGTCTTGTATGTATTGGGGGAAACAGTTGAGTGGAGAGAAATCACCTGTGATCTTGTTAGGTTCAGTAGCTTGAGCCTGTGTGTGGATCAGAGTGTGTGCCCCAGATCCCAAGGGAGGAGCTGTGGCTCGGATTAGTTAACCCTGTCTCACCCAGGTTGCTGGGCGGCCTTATCCCCGCGGGGAGAAGACTTTAATGAGTTCACCGCCTTCTTCTCTCTCTTTTCTCTCCCTCTCTCCAGGCGTTTTCATTTCAGCTTGGGCTTTTGCTTACTGGTCATATTTTTCTTCTTTATTTCATCTTTTTTTTCTCCTCCTTCTTCTTCATAGTTTCCTTGTTTCTTTTGCTATCCTATGTCTCACAGCTTCACCCCAAGCTGCCATTTTCTTTCTTTTTTTTTTCCAGTCTCTCAGTTCTTCCTCCTCCACCCCAACCCCCACCTCTCAGCATATGTTCTTCTGGGTCAGGATTAGGGACTTTCTTGTTCATCAGTCAAAGAGAGACAGAGTGATAGAGTGCAGTTCGGAAGAAGAGGGAAAATTCATGCATACCCTCGCATATAGAGGATACTGCCAAAGCCTGCGTGTCATAGGCCGGGGTTACATTTTTCATAACAACCTTGTCTTTTGGTAGTCATGTTGTTGTACCTCTGATTTATTTATGTGCACTTCATGCCTCGTTTGTAGCTTGTGCAGTAGGGAAATATGTATTGGGAGCAATTTGTTTGAGTTGATGTAGAACAAAAAGCATTGCTCACACCTCCATAAAAGGCAGCAGAAAGGTCTCAGGAGAGCTGTTGTTACTGTATCTGACCGACAGCCACTATGAGTGGCGGAGGCCTGCTTGTGAGGGAGGGAGTCGACTTGTCTGTTTAGAGGGATAGAAGTTGCCTGCTGCTACTTTAGGTAAGAAACTGAGCAGGATGAAGAATCACTAATACATTCTAGGTATTCCTGAAGGATACTCAGAGACCATAAAAAAAAAAACAGTTACAAACTACCCCACTCCTCGTGGGGGTCCCCGGTTGGATTAGCCAAATTCTCAGAAGACAGCAAAAGGACCCCCACTGCCACATGTGAACCAAGCTCATAGACAAACTGGGGGCAAAATGAGGAAGCGAGGGAGACCTTGTGATCCAATTTTCAGCTTTTTCATCTCACCTGTGTTTTGTTTTGTGTGTGTTTTAACGGGTTCCCTGGAGATGATGTAGCGCAGGTTTTGTAATTGGATCTCTGAGCATGGTTGAGTGAGTATGTGTGCGTGGATGTGGGGACTTTTGCATCCTCTTCACTGCATTTTTCTACGCTGATGAATGAAAATTTCAAAGAGCTGAGCTGTCTTCTGGTGAAAGTTAATGTTGAATTTTTTTAAAAATTAATTTTTTTTAGATTTTTAAAGTGTTATCTTCTAAATTTGCCACAACAGACTTAACATAGACCATTCAAGGGTCACCTCGGTGTTAACCTTACTTTGACCCAGGCTTGTTTTAAGTCCCAAAAGTTATGACCACAGGAAATATAAGCAGATAAAATAGGATTGAAGCACTCTAAGCTCATCTATCGCAGGGACCCCCTCTGTTCAGGCTTAAAGGCCGATTATGGCATATGATATTGAATCCTCTTTGGGCTGTAGCCATTGTGTGTGTGTGTGTGTCACTTTTTTGTGTGTCAAACTCCCTGAGTATATGTGTTTATATGCGCCTGCAATGGGACAATTCATTTGTCTGATGATATACCGGCCGCTGTTCGACCTTGTGTCGAGGGGCTTTTACGCCCCTCGGGTTGGGGTCAGGAGTTCAGTGCTGTGCTAAGTAATGACCTTCAATCAACATCAATCACTCACCCATGAGATGCATGGCTGCTTCCATCTAGCCCAGGTAGGGGAGAGCTGATTATGCCATTCAGATTTTTTGGTAACAGTGGCTCAGAGTAATAAGCAAACCTTTACTGTGGGAATTGTTAATGGCTTTGGCATTTCAAGGTCAGTGGAACAACACATGACCATAAATGTGTAGCCAATTTCATACCTGCAGTTTGCTCTAATGAGTGTTCCCGCTCCTTCCACTGTTGCTCTGTTTATTAACTTTCCCCTGAACCATTACTAATTTCAACGTAAAACAGAGTTGGAGCATAAACCATTTTTTGTCTCAGTGCAAATAGGCAGGGTGCCGCTGTTTAGGTGTAAACACATAGTACAGGTCAGCTGGAGGAAATGTTGTTATTTGATAAGTCCGACCCTTTCAGAATGCCTGATAGAAACTCATGACTGATGGTCACCGTGATGGCAAAACTGCATCTTTCTGCAGGTATCTCCGGCTCTGGACCAGTACGTTCCGGATCTGTTATGTTTGTTGTTTGTGGTTTGGTCTATGCTCTTCTTTCTCTTTCATTTTTTCTCTCACCCCAATCAGTCAAGGCAGAAGCCCTGCTTCCTGAAAGCGCTCCTTCCAGAAGTTTCTTCCTCCTAAAAGACAGTTTTTTATCCTCACCGCTGACACCAAGTGCTTGCTCATAGGAGATGTTTTGACTGAGAGGTTTTTCCTCTATTATAACTTTCTGTACTGTTGCATCTTACAATAATAGCTGCCTTGAGGTGATCAAAAGAAGGTTTTTTCTTTTTTCTGTCATACACAGTTAGGGTTTATATGTTTTTCGACAACGATAAATTGACACATTTTCCATCTGTACACAACCATAGTGAATTTGAAATCATGGCACCTGTTCCCTCGTTATTCTATATCAGATTAAGCAGACAAAATATGTGGAGTGTTGAATTTGTGTTTGGTAGCTGTTCACTGGCCCTGTCTATATGACGTCCAATGAGATATCGATGAAGCAAGCCACCATTAGGTTGAAAAACCTAAAGAAACCTATCAGCAGTGACTAAATCAACAGTCTGCTACAGTCTTATAAAGAAGGCATACACTGAAAGGCCCTGAGGACCACAGGAGACAACTAAAGGGGATGATGAAAGATTTATTTATGGGGTTGAAAAAAAGTAACCAAGTCAGGAACATTTGCCAAAAGATACAGTACTGTACAAAAGTTTTGAGCCACCCCTCACTTCTTTATTGATTGCTTCCAAGGAGCAAGACTTCCTCTGTTTTTTTAAAAGTAGGGTTTTCTGACAATTTTTTGTCGCTAAAAAACATTGTATTCCAGTGTCTTCAGTTAAATCTACAAAAATGCCAAAGGTACCACTGTTTGACAGACATAAAATAGTACTTTTGTATCAACAAGATTATTTGTATTTGCATATTTTGGCATGGTGTGCAGTGTGTCCTTAAAAAATTTGAGGAAACTGGACATGTCACAGACAAAAGACGCGGTAGACCTTAAAAAATATCTACAGCATATGAACAGTATCTGAAAGTCATGTTCTTAAGAAACAAAAAAAAATAAAGCAAAGACCCGACACAGGACCTGAGAGAAGCATCATTCTTAAGGTAGGGATACAGGAAGAAAAGCCTCAGGTATACTAAAGTACACAAGATGTGGACGGAAAATTAGTCACAAGAGTGAGTGATGAATCCGAATTTGAGCAAATAATCTATATGCATGGAGAAGGTCAGGACAGGAATACAACAATAACCCCTAATACTCATCTACTCCCATTCCAACCTGTTGCACTCTTTTCTAGGGTTGCCAAGTTTTTAACTATCAAATGCACAAAAGCACAATGCACAACCAGCTGAGCATAGTGTAAACATGTACTGTATGTGAAATTGCAGGTAACAGTCAATATACGTGACATTTAAGGTAGAATAAGGGACGAACCAATTTTGCTCATTATACGGGACGTCCCGGCTAAAACAGCACAGCTGGCAACCCTACTCTCTTCTTCACATCTCTCCTACACTGATTTGGATTTAACACTTTTCAACATCCATAACATCTGACTTTGATATGTAAAACTGGTGGCATCCCCTTAGATGGGAGCCTAAAGCCAGGTTATCTAAAGCTAAGCTAAGTTAGCTTGTAGCTTAGCATAAACCACTGGGAAACTACAACTTGCTCTTACTCTTTGCTTTAGAACATAAAAACAACGCACAATGTAATGTGTTAGATAGGACTGGGAGGTTTAGGCTATCCTGCTTACGTAGTTTCTTATTAAATGAAAAGACTGATATTGATGTTCTCATTTTATATTTTGCATTCACCAAAATCATAAGCTGCTCCTGGATTGATTTTAATGCACCATGCCAAGTGTAACCTTCACTCCGAGTCCATGGTTTGTAAAACTGGGGGACAGGGTGTCCTGGCGGGATTGCAGAGCTTTCACATACCCAAAGGTTCAGGTTATACTGGCTGTGTTTCAAGACGTACATCAGCACAAGTGCCTGGCCGTAACTTGCCTTCTCAGCTTACGCAAGATCCCGCCTGTCATTAACACTTGACAAAATGCTGATGAAACGAGACTAGAGAAGAGTTACTGAGATCGGCCCAGGTCCAGAAGGTCAGCAGTTTGATCCCAGCAGTAGACGTGTTCTTTAGCAATAAAGCGTCTTGCAGAGGGCCTCTGAGTATGAACTGCTTTGTGAATATTTGTTAGTACAATGCCTAAAATGACAAATACAATCATACCTTGTGTGTATATGCCCCAAATGCCTGTATGGAATATTTAAAGCACTCATGAAGCCAGATGTTAATTTTGGTCTTTGTGCTTCTTGAGGAAACTGGATATTTTCTCTTCATGTGGTGGAGGTTTTTCCTCCATGCTAACTGAGCAGTCCCCCTGCACTCCTGTTTTAAAGCTAATCCACAGGTGGGAGGAGAGGGCTCATGCATGCAGTAGTTATGGTTAAAGAGCAGCCTCGGTTTCCTTTTCAGATGAACGCACACCGACACATTTTTTTGCTCTGGAACAGCTGCACCTGTTGCTGTATGTCGACCAGTGATCGTCAATTAGGCCTACGTGGATATCTCTTTATACTGTGGCTGTACGTGTGTGTGTGTGTGTGGGCTTCTAATACATCCCCCCTTCTAATGTGCGCGTGTGTGCTAGTGACGTCTGCAGTGTTGTATCATATGTCACCGAGGCCACAAGCGCTGACCAGCCCCTCATTTGCTAGGTGCCCATTTTACCTCGAAAAAAGAACATGGGGCCAGTCATCCATTATTCAACGTACCACCACCAACCAATGTTTAGCCAATAACAACCTCTGCAAGCCCTGTAATGAGAGAGTCCACTCTAACCCCATGTCAAGCCATGTCGCGGACCTGAGCCGCTTCCAAGTGTCCCAAATAGATCAAAGTCGACTCTTTAAAAAAAAAAAAAAAAACGTACCATTTGCAGAAATGAAATATTTTTTTATTCCCACACGGAGTGAGCTTTAATTAGCTGCAAATGATGGCCCAGTTTAGCTTTAAAAAAATCGCTATCAAGTGTCATTTCAAAGATTGCACTTTTGATTTTGAGCAGTCAGTGAAGTCCTATTTTTAGACATGGTTGGTATTTTGTGACGCTATATTTGTCACCAAAGCTGCACAGTTTCAAATCAGATCAGATTATGTTGTCAGCTGAATTCCTTCAGGTTTTTGCCAGTTTTGATTGGCCATCAGTGACATAAAACTTGGCTCATTAGCCGTGTGCTGTAGATATTCTCCATTATACTTGGTGTTTAGTTTCACAAATGTTCGCATGTGTTTCCAGTTGAGTAAATATATGCTCAACATGATGCGTCGGATTGTCAGTTTTAGCCCAACAGTGCAGGTGCAGACTCCTCTTACTCCCTCTGCCAATGCAAACACACGCCACCACAACCCACCATCCAAGCTTCCTTGGCTTTTGTTGGTCTTGTGTAATTAAAGCATCCTCTTGTCCTTGTTGGCCCTAAGCTCCTTGTCTCTTTATCTCAGGGGAAAGTAGTGAAAGTTGTCGCATTCCTCTTGTCCATAGCAGGACATAGTGTGTCTCACACATCTTTCTTTATCACAACCCACACTGTCTCTCTCTCACTCACCTCTTTATTTAATGCAATCCCACCCTCCCTTTTCCTTTCCCTCTCCCACTCTCCCTTTTATTTTTACACACAGGCCTCTCACTACGTGGAACAAAGGGAGGAAGTGCCCCTGACATTAGTCGCTATGATTATTTATATCCTGGCTGAGTTGTGTTATATTTAGCACTTTGGTTATATCAGTCGCCATTCAGCTAGATTTAGAGCTGAAGCCACAGGCTGTTAGAGTGGATGACTGTCAAAGATTTTGCTGTTTGAGAGAACACCTACAATCACTTGGCTCTTAGTGAACACATAAGTAGCTCGAGTAATTGTATGTTTTCTTTGTACCAGCCAGCTTGGCAGATTCTCTCAGCTCTCCTCATGGGACCTTTCTGCCTTTTTTTATTTTTACTCTCCTGTATTTTTCAATAGAGCCTTACTCCCTGTTGCATAATGGCTGTATTGCGTTCTGTGGCAACCGCTGTACAACTGCCGACTGCTGCTTGGAATGTTTGGGAATCAACAGGCACTGGTTTATTTTACTGGTTTGCTGTTTTTAAATCAGTATTTCAGAAATGTGTCTGTCAAAACTCACTGAAAAGATTTCATCTCTCCCTTGTATATATACATAGATTAAAAAAAATTTTTTTTTTTTACTATTTAGCCCTTATGAAGCCAAAAGTCAAAAATAGACCACCACATGGTCCAGAGGTGGTATTTAGGTGCAAATTGTAACTTTGCACGAGCGCAAAATGCTTATTATGGATGCACAGCATCTATTTGGAATGATTGCAGATTGCAAATCCAGTGACTGGTCACTGTCGCTGGTGGCTATGGGATGAGCCTCCCTCATTCTCTCTCTACTGCTTTCTCTCTGCACAGCCAACCCACAATCCTCCCACGCTTGCACTCACTAACTCCCCATCCCTGACTCACAACCAAATTCTGCTTTACCCAAACCAACCCACTGACCTTGGCTTTTTCAAATATTCTTGTGATCCGCCTGTTTTTAGCCAATAACCAACATTTTGGTTCAGGATGCCATGAGTTGCATCTGACCAAATAAGGTAATCAAGCAGAGTCATAAGAGTGAAATGTCAGTGGGTTGTGGAGATTAGGCAAATTGCCTACCACTGCCTTAAAATTAGGGTTTTTAGGAATGTAAGTTAGAATAAATAAATAAATACCATTTTCAGTATAATGATCAGAATTAACAGATATGGCAAAGATGTCTATGTATCTGGTTGCAGAGGTATCTACTGAAGTTAGCATGCTAATCTGCTGTACCTTGAGCAGAGGCTTGGTCCTTGCAGAAAGCCAAGATCACATAGGTTATCCAACAGATCACCATGAAGGCTGGGTTTTGAAAATTTTCTTGAGTGTAGTCAGAGTGTAAACAGTAAAATCAAGATTACTGACATAACTGACATGTTAAAAATGCTAACCCACTGCCTCTGACACCTCATCCACTTCACACCTCCTCTACTCACCCTGCTCACTACTCCCCACCCCCAACTACAGCATCCAGCACACATCCAACAAACGGCTCCAGCCTGTCTCTCTCAACCACCCAAATTAGGAGGGAACTGAGGAGGATTAAAGCCAAGAAGGCAGCATATCCAGATGGCATCAGCTCAAGGGTTGCCAGGTCCTGCGCAGATCAACTGTGTGGGGTGATGGAGCACCTCTTCAACCTGAGCCTGAGGCTGGGGAGAGTCCCACAGCTCTGGAAAACCTCATGCGTTGTACCAGTGCCAAAGACTCCACATCCCAAGAACCTCAACAGCTATAAGTGGCTCTGACATCCCACTTGATGAAGACCCTGGAGCGGCTGGTCCTGGCTCAGCTTCGGCGCCTGGTGAGCTCATCACTGGACCCACTTCGGTTTGCCTAGCAGCCTGGCATTGGAGCGGAAGATGCCGCCATTCACCTCGTGCATCGTTCCCTCTCTCACCTGGAGACCGCTGGGAGCACTGTGAGAATCATGTTCTTTGATTTCTCCAGT
>VUQG01041842.1:0-13880 GCA_015106755.1 Etia nguti | reverse complement strand
GCTGCCCACCAGCCCATTCATTCTCCTTATGGACTCGGTATTGCCCAATCAAATCTCTTAACGCAACCAAGCCCTCCCCTACCTTTGCTGTGTGCTTACACAGCCTGTAGAGCAGAGTTTAGTTAAAGAAGAGGTGAAAAGGTGGAGCTGAAAAAAATAACATCTCTGATGGACAGAGTCTCCCACCCCATGCATGTAAATGTTGCTGAACTGCAGAGCTCCTTCAGTGACAGACTGCTGCATCCTAGATGCATGAAGGAGCGTTTCCACAGGTCCTTCCTCCCTGCAGCTGTCAGACTGTACAATCAGAACTGCTCCCAACAAACATAGAGGTTTACATCAGCGCTGTAACTTGCACTATTTTATCAACCAATTCACACTATAACCAGGGTTTCCTTCTTATCTGTATTTCAGTTTATTTAATTTAATAACTGTACAGTACTCTGTTTCTGGTAATCATTGTCCTTGATGTAAATATGTAAAAAATTGTGTATGTTTCTGTTCTGTGTTCTGTGTACTGTTTGTTTGTATATGTGTCTTTCTTGCTGCTGTTACACCCAAATTTCCCCTTGTGGGACAATTAAAGGATTATTCTATTCTATTCTATTCTATTCTAAGCACAACCAGAATTCATACATAAGGCGCACCGGATTATAACTGAAGTGAGATGACTTTATCTTATTGGATAAAACAGATATTGACAAAGTTTAGCACGTGATCACTCGGCATATGAAAAAGGGTAAAAATCGCAATGATATTGTATCGTGAGTGAAGTATTATTACATGGGGTGTCTGATTCCCACTTCTTGTGTGTGTGTGAGTTTATGATATAATTTTGGCAGTCCTCCATGTAATTAAGTAATTGTGTTTTGTAAGGATCATGAGGCCTTTTACAAAAAAGTCTCTTGTGCCTTATTCACTGATGTTTTTGCTCGACCCTCACTGATTCTTGCCTCTGCTCATCCTTAAAGGTGACATGAGTTCTCGTCACTTCAAGCCAGAGATCAGAGTGAGCTCGCTGCGGTTCTCCCCTACTGGTAGGTGACAGAATTACAGCTTGGAGCAAGGTCTCAAGATGTTATCCTCTGAACACTGGATGATGAAGGACAACATTTGATGTTGTCCTTCATGATGTTGATGTTGTCCTTCATCACAGCAGTTTTTCATGTTTTTTGCTGCTCCCATTACGATGTTTTGGACAAGGCAACGAAACTGCATTTCGTTGCCTTGTCCAAAACATCGTAATTGTGTACTTGTGACATGTGCAATGACAATAAAGTTGAATTCTATTCTATTCTATTCTATTCTATTCTATTCTATTCTATTCTATGTTTGAATCTCGTTCAGCAAACTTTGCTGGACACCAGCAGACGCGTACACAAAGCGCATACGATAAGCACACGTCGCGTTGCAGATGATTTTTTTCGGTCAGTTAGTGAAGTTGTTCTCCTTCTCCTCAGGTCGCAGCTGGGCGGCCACCACCACCGAGGGCCTGCTGGTCTACTCCCTTGACGGGTCACTGGTCTTCGACCCGTACGACCTGGACCTGGACGTGACGCCGACCAGCATACGCAAGCAGCTGCGCCTTCAGGAGTGGGCGTCGGCCATAGTCCTGGCGTTCAGACTCAACGAAAAAGCCCTCAAGCAGGAAGTGTTGGAGAAGGTCCCACATGAGCAGAGTGAGTGAATTTCACCTTATTTAACATTTTGAGTTCCTTTTTTTATTTGGAAACACCTGAGTGATGTGAGTTGTGCACCCTTCTGGTCTAGTCCCGGTGGTTTGCGCCTCTCTTCCTGACATTTACGTCGAGAAGCTGCTGGGCTTCATCGCCACGTGTTTGGAGAAGTCGGGCCACTTGCAGTTCTACATGACCTGGGCCCAGAACCTGCTCATGCTGCACGGACAGAAACTGAAGAACAGGTGTGCCCTCAGGCTCTCATTTACATCAGAGACTCAGTTCAGCATGACTGTAAGTGAACAGAAGATGACAGAAACAAATATTTCAATGCATCTGCTTTGGCGTGCAGGTCTGGAGCCATCCTGCCCACGCTGCAGGCACTACAGAAGAGCATCCAGAGGCACTTCGACGACCTCTCCAAGCTGTAAGTTACAGATCCTCTGAAATGTTGTGCCTTTGCCCAGATACAGCTCAGCAGATCTGAATGTGTGCTTTGTTTCTGTAGCTGCGACTTCAACATGTACAACATCCGCTACGCCGTGGCCCTCTCAAAGCAAAGAGGCCTAAAGAGGGCGGCTGAGGAGGAGACAGAGGACCAGGAGGAGGAGGAGGAGGATGAAGAGCTGTCTGAGGAGATGAGCGAGGCGTCTTTAGAGGATGCAGAAATGATGCTGTAGGCCACCTCAGTGCCACAGCATGACACATGCTGGACTGTAAAAGAAAAACTGTTTTTGTGTACTTGGATGTCATGTTTTAGAATTCTTTAATAATTAAATTCATATGTAACTGTGGATGGTTTTATTTTTTCTTTGGTTTAATCAGCACCGGCCTGAAATGTCATCCTATATTATTATTATTTATTTTTTATTTATTTTTTTAAGCAGGCATATCGAACATTTCTAAGCCAATGTTATCTACAATATTATGCAAAGGTCTTGCACGTCTCCATATTTTTTCTAGGAAAATGTGAAATAGATGCAGTGATTTGTTTATCTTCAGGAATAGTTTTCCAGGCTTCTTGAAGTACATTCAAAGCTCTTCTTTGGATGTTTCTGCCTTTTGTTCTGTTCTCTGTCAACATGATCCCTCACTGCTTCAATAATGTTGAGGTCCGGGCTCTGGGGAGGCCAATCCATGACTAAAAGTGTTCCACTGTGTGTTTTTATATCCTGGAATGCTTTACTGCATTGGCAGTGTGTTTGGGATCATTGTCATGCTGAAAAATTAAGCTGTTACCAATCAGATGCTGGAGAACTATTGCTCAAGAGCATTTAAAATGACTTCTTTTACTGGAAGTAAAAGATAAAGAAATTATTATAAAAATGTATCCTAGCACGAAGCTAAAAATATATATACGTCTACACAGCTTTAACCGGAAAATATTCGGTGTTTTTCCGGATGTTAAGTGGAGCTGCGATTCGTGATTGGCTGAATCCTCAGTTTCCGGTAGTCCTCGTGGGCGTAGGAGCGGAAGGGGCGGAGTGAATTCCAAAATGAGGGAAAATAAGAACATGTCCGAGTCCCCTTCTCAAGCGGGAAAAGAAATACCGGCGAAAAAGCAAAAGCTGAGCAGCGACGAGAACAGCAACCCCGACTTATCAGGAGATGAGAACGTAAGCGTTTAAACCGTGTTTGATGTTTGGCCGCAGATGAGCCGTGTAGCGCTTCTAACCAGTTAGCGTTGCGCTAAAGTAGCCGACGTGCTAAAGGCTTTAGCTAGGATCTTTGTTCATTCACACCGACTGGATTAAAACAGCTGGAGCTATCAGACATAGTTATTCACTGTGGACTATTTTAGTGTCTTCAGATACATTTTCCCACACGGCTTTCTTCCATGTTAGTGCACACTTGTTTTCTTTGTGCTCAGACTGGAGTTATTCACGTGTAAACCTGGGCTAGCCTTAGCAAACAGCATCAAGCAGCTAAATAATAAACTAAATACTGAGCAAAAGGTAGTGTTTTTCGGATGGCTTGCTCAAGAATGGTCTTCAATTAAGCTCTGATTGTGACAAAAATGCCACAGAGCTTTAAGAACTGATTAATGAGGAATGTTTTTGTGGGCAAGCCACAGCCATCTTCACTCATCTCCTTCATTGTGTTTAAACTAACCTAATAGTTTGGAAGTGATACGCTTTTGATTATTTTTTGTGCTATAAAACGTGCACTGTTAAACAAATAGCAAGGCAAGAAACGTGTGTACAATGCCTTGAACACAGCAGGCACGCTTTGTTTATGAGTGGCCATGTTCTGGGCTCAATGCACATGTTTAGAATATGATTTTGCAGAAAATAACACGTTTGTTTGTGTTGCTGCTGGTTGCAGGACGATGCCGTCAGCGTTGAGAGTGGCACCAACGCAGAACGCCCAGACACACCCACCAACACCGCCAATGCCCCCGGCAGAAAGAGCTGGGGCAAGGGCAAGTGGAAGTCCAAGAAGTGCAGATATTCTTTTAAATGCGTCAACAGCCTGAGGGTGAGTACGTCCAGCACACCGGACAGTGCCCAGAGGAACATACTGTGAAATGGGGCATGTTTTAACCTCACTAAATCACTATGGTAAATATAACCTGCTTATGACATCCAAAGGTCCATTTTGAGCCAGCAAATGTCCTGCTAACGCCAGTAAAGGAAGTCAGCAGTACAAAAAACAGTGCATAGCCACTGGTAATCTCTGGCATTGTGTCCTGTATTTCTCCCCTCACTTCCAACCCATGGCGACAGATGCCCGCCCCTACCTGAGCATTTTTCTTCCTCTTAAAATTGAGTTGCCTGATTATTGGGGTTTTCTCTGTGTTATTGGGTGTCTTTACCTTATAATATAAAGAAGAGATGACTGTTATGATTTGGTGCTATACAAATCAAACTGAATTGAATTGATTGAAGTGTCATCTAGCCAGCTAACAAAAACAAAGCCTTGTTTTGTTGAACTTGCTTCTTAGTACGCCCGTCTGGTTTAATGCACACTTATACATACAGGATTTTTTTTGTAGGAGCACAAGTGGCTATTAACAGCATCTTTATTAACAACATCTGTATTTGTCTCAGGAGGACCATGGCCAGCCGTTGTTTGGAGTCCAGTTTAACTGGCACAGCAAGGAGGGAGACCCGCTGGTGTTTGCTACAGTTGGGAGTAACAGGGTAAATAAATCATCAGTTATTTAAAAAAAAATTGCCCCATTTGGGTTAAATTGCTTATTTCTGTAGTGGGTCAGAGTATTACCAGAGGTGGGAAAGTCCTCAGTGATCCGTTTACTACTGTTTGCCCAACATAATGTTAGGGATTATCAAAGCATGCAGCTCACTGTAAAATGCTCGAAAAGGCAATGAAGCGTCAGATTTACCAGCGCATAACAACAAGCTTCAATGTAACTGCTAATTTGCAATGACTTCTTTATCTGTTTATTGAGTTTGTCAATGAAAGTAACATTAAAAAATGTCTTTTAAACACTGATTACTAGTGAACTTGTTCGTCTCTCACATCTGTGCTTCTCCAGGTAACTCTGTATGAATGCCACTCTCAAGGAGAAATCAGACTCCTGCAGTCCTACGTTGATGCAGACGTATCCTTTCACCTGCTTCCTCAATCCTTCTTTGGTCTCGTTTGTCAGTTTTCTTAACACACAAAAAGTCCTACAGTTTTGCTTTTAAATACCTCTTTATTGCTTCGATGACAGAAGGGCAGTCTAGACAGCTTTAATGCCTCGACACCTGAGCTGAAGTCTAACAGTGAGGATTAAGATACCTGATATTTTTGCATTATCTGGCTGTCTGGAAGGTATTTGAACTCCATAAAAGCTCTGCAGCTGAGAGCAGAGAATATGCAGTGTAAACAGAAAAGAGTTCAGGGGTCACAGAGAAGAAGAGACGCTTGTTTGTGAAGTGAGAGTGACTGTGCAGCTGACAGCAGGACATCTGAGTCTGTGTTGAAGAAAGGTAAGTGTAGATTCTGTTCAGGTTTCCTTGACTCTGAAAAGGCAGACGAGAACTTCTACACGTGCGCCTGGACCTACGACACCAACACGAGTCACCCCCTGCTGGCTGTGGCTGGGTCCCGCGGCATCATCCGGGTGATCAACCACATCACGATGCAGTGCATCAAGGTAACGTGTTAGTCTTCACCCGACTGCTCCATCACTTCTGTCTGTCTGTTAGCAGTTAGACTCCACAGTTTTCAATGTATATTTTTTTTAATTTTGTGTGATGGTAGATACTAATAACAGCTCGAGCTGATTTAATTGTGGTGAAGGTCAAGGTCACACCAAATGTGGAAATCACAAAAAACTATCAACCTTACAGGACAAAATAGAAACAGTCCGTCAAAATCTGGTAATGGGTCTGGACAGCAGTCAAACCATTTGACCTAGGACAAAGGTAAATAGGAGCCATGAGATTTACTTTGTTTATCCCAAAGTTGTAAAATTCCTTTCTTATAGTAACCAGAAGTGGTTAACATATTTGCTTGACGGGCTGGATGTTGTGATGGAGGGAAAGAAGGTTGATATGTTGTGTGTGAAGGTGAACCAGATGGAAGTGGAGGTGTAGAGTCAGAGTGTTTTACTGTGATGCAGATGAGAAATGGAGTAAGGGAAGAGATAGAGAAGTGATATGGAGGCTCTTGGGGGTGAACCGGGAAACTTTCACTTGTTAGGTGCAAACTACTTCACTTTTACACAAGATGCTACCATTTCCTTTGTATGTGTCACTGATTAATTTGGATCTCTTGGCGAGCTCAGCTTTCAAAACGGATCTGAAAACAACAAATATCGTGGACCTTTTTTAATGTTATTGGCTTTTTCTGAGATTTTGGATGCCAACTTTAAAATTTTGCAGCTTTTTAATTTATTCTGTATGGATGGACGTCTTGCAGTCCACCTGCATAACCTTTGTGACCCTCTAGGGGGACTCTTGAGTACTGTTTTAGACTAAATATTTGCATAAACTGTTCCTCCTGACCACCCCTAATTCAGACAGCACTGCTGTAGTGTTACTGCAAGCTTAAAATGATCTGTATCACTTTCAGTGCACAGAAACTAGAGTTGTATTTGAATATGAAGCATTTTCAGAAAACAATTTGTGACAGTAGAGCTTTATTTACATTTTTTTTTGTAAAGACATGCATTTAATGGCCCAGAGGAATAATAATAATTACAGTATATTAAATTTCACTTCATATGCCCGAAGTTGTTTTAATTGCACAGTGTGAATTAAGTCATTTTTTCCTTCTTTTCCAGCATTATGTAGGTCATGGGAACGCCATCAATGAGCTCAAGTTTCACCCGAGGGATCCCAATCTGCTCCTCTCTGTCAGCAAAGGTAAACGGTGATTATAAAGCACCTTCGAGCTCTTCTGCATGCAGTTCAAGGGTTCTTCTTGGCTCTATATGCACACATAAGCCGGACTGCATCACCTAGAGTTACACCAGTAACCCTGTGTTTCCTTATTTAACAGAGATTTGCTGATTTTTAAAAAAAAAATTTTTATTTCCCTCCTTGGAGGAAAAAACGCATTAACCTGTGTCGCAGAGAGGGCAGAAAGACCAGCAGTTTGTCATATATTTCACCATGAGGTTAATACAACAGCAGCAATGCGTTTAAAAAAGGAAAAAGAAAAAAGCCCTATTTTCTTTGATGGCTTTATTGACCCTCTCTCGACACTGAAAATCATCCTGGCAGTAAAAACCCTCTCAGCTGTGATTTGTTGCTTCCATTTAAAGAGGGGAAAAAAAGGTCACCTCAGACTCGAGTGTAGTGGGGATAGTTCGAGCTTTATTTCCACGGGATTGTCAGGTGGTTCCTTAATCTGAGATAAATCAGACAGCAGTGTTTGGATCTGTCATTGAAGGTCATGTGAACGGCAGCAAAGTTTAATCTTTCCTTTAATCAGGTGGATTTTTTTTTCTTTCTTTTTTTTTTACACACTTCAGTGTGATCCTAGCTGCTGGAAAGTGCAAAGGAGGCGTGAGTCTTTATGCTTTATGTTATAAATGAATTGTAATGTGTGAAATAAAACTGCTGTTTTATTTTAGGTTATATAAAAGTCATGTGTTGGGAGAAACTTTGGAAACTCAGTTTCCAAAGTTCAGTGCATAATTAATGCGTATCGACTCTCTTCATCAGATTCTGTCAAATACACAATCAAGATTAAACACCAGCCTTGGGAGACGATCAATCAGCACATATAACAAAATATTATGACCCCTATGGAAAGCTAAAAATAAAATAAATCAATATAAATATTTAACATGATTAACCAGACAAACCAAAACCTATCATGTAGAAAAGCTAAGACTGTGTTCAACTGAAATTGTAAAGTTCTCAAAGAACAAATTCATTAACAAAATAAAATATAATTCTACCCTTAAAGTATTGAATGCAATATAATATAAATGCATAGATCAAACTGTGTAAAAAATACATAAATTAATTAATTAATTAAAAATTTTAAAAAAAATAAAATGTAAATTTAGAGAAAAAAGTATCCTTGTGCACAAGCTGTGAGCGTCTCTTTCACTGACCGGCTGTAAAACAACAATCAGACTTTTTCTTAAAGTCATCTCTTATTTTCAGATCACGCTCTTCGGCTGTGGAACATACAGACAGACACTTTAGTGGCGATTTTCGGAGGCGTCGAGGGTCATCGGGATGAAGTCCTGAGTGCTGTGAGTATTACAGTATATGTGGGGAAATTTATTTGGGACATAACGGTGACTATTGTGCAACAGGGAGAAAGAAAAAAAAGATGGACTGCCATGTGGTCATTTCAGTTTTTGTTTTTGGGGGGAGGCAGTCAGTTTTTTTTAATGGTTAAAATTGCAGTTTAAAAATTTTCAGATCACAAGCTTGCCCAGTTGTCGGTGGTGTTCCTCAGGGCTCTGTCATAGCCCCCCCGTGCCATGTACACATTTTCATTCCTATGCTGATGACATCCATGTTTTTCTGTCTGCTAAGAACATCCAAACTTAGTCTCTCACTTAGCTTACACAATATTAAATCATATTGTCTGCTAATTTTCTTAAACGGTGACAAAACAGATGTTGTTTTTTTTCCGGTAGGAATGAAAACTGTTCTGGATGAATGTAATTAAATTCTCTCGGTATTGACAGTTCCCATTGTCTTATTATCCATTTCCTGTTTTTTGTTTTCCTGTTTTGTAGGATTTTGATCTCCTCGGTGAAAAGATTATGTCATGTGGGATGGACCACTCGCTAAAACTTTGGAGGATCAATTCGGAAAGAATGCAGAAAGCCATTCGTGCGTCTTATGAGTACAACCCCTCGAAGACAAACAGGTGAGACATCCAGAAGCTTTTTGTGGTCCGTTTTTGTATCTGAGCCTGTTGACTTACATAGATGTTATATTTTTTTATGTTATTTTTTAGGGCGTTTGTCTCACAGAAAATTCACTTCCCCGACTTCTCGACACGTGACATTCATAGAAACTATGTGGACTGTGTGCGGTGGCTCGGGGATCTTATTCTTTCCAAGGCAAGTGAAAGGAAATCCTTTAATGCTGCCCAAAAGTTGTTGTTTTTTTTTTTTAAGTTACCTTAAAGTTTTAATGAAACAATAAAATGTACAAATGCGTTTGTGTTGTCACTGCAGTCTTGTGAAAACGCCATTGTGTGCTGGAAACCCGGGAAGATGGAGGATGACATTGATCACATTAAACCAAATGAGTCAAATGTGACGATTCTGGGACGCTTTGATTACAGCCAGTGTGACATTTGGTACATGCGCTTCTCCATGGACTTCTGGCAGAAGGTCAGCTACCTTATTCATTTATTTATTTATGTATTTATTTATTAATTGATTGTATGATCTGGTTTTATATTTTCATTCTCATTTTTACTGATTAAACAACACAAACAGAGGAATTAAATGTTTCGTCTCAAATACACGGTTTTATTTTTCATCTGTTGGAAAGAGCTACATCATTCAATTGATTTACTTGAAAGGTAAGTCAGTGCTAACCAGCTAACTCCAGTGTTTCCAGTCGTCCTGACCGTGGTTGGCCAGGTTGCTGTCGTTGTGCTCTTTAATATCGTTTAGCCACTTGTCCAGCCAGTTTCTAGTTGCAAGCTGCAGTCCAACCTGGAGTTGGAGGTCATTGGCAGGATTTAAGTAGTTGATTTATCGCTGATGTTTAGTTCTTTAACAAATAAAAACTCTTGCAGAGGAGAAATTGAAACTAAATCTGTAGGAATTGTTTTTGTTTTTTTGTTTTGTTTTCTTGGTGTGTCTCTGTGGTCTTCCTTACCTCTGCTGTGATGCTGATCCACAGATGCTAGCTCTGGGGAACCAGGTGGGGAAGCTTTACGTGTGGGACCTTGAAGTAGAAGATCCGCACAAAGCCAAGTAAGTCAAACAGCCAACCGACGCTGGCAACAGATGTGTTATAATAGTCCTGTATCTCCACTGCTCTTTGCCCATCTTTTAGTATCAAAATATCACAGTAAACCCTCATAAACCTAAACAGGATGTTGTATTTGATCAGCTACACCCACATATCTTGGTTTAGCTCACATTAGCTGTTAGAAGATAATAGCACAGGGCCCTGTGGTTTGGGCATCTTCATATTTGTAGTCCTTATTTTGGTGCTATTAGAAGTTTGGTATAGCTCATCAGGAGCCCTGAGGAACTACCATCAGCACTGTTCCATGTTTCTTCCTCATATGGCTCATCGTATCCTTGTCTTCCTGTCCACTCAGAAAATAAAGCAGCTGTGCACGAAACTGGTTGAATACATTTAGTTCATATTTTAAGGATTTGGAATCGGTACCGCCGCGAGGTTGTCAGGTCGTCTGGTGGTAGGACTGAAATCTCAAACATGCAGAGCCATTTTAATGTAAAAAGTATTCTAAAGTCTCTGAGAAGTGACTGTGGAATATATTTAAGCAAAGACCACCTTCCATTAGACCCCAGTTGTATCATCTAACCTCACCGTGTCTGGAAATGTTTTGACACCTCCAGCTTGCAGTAAGTGCAACTTCAAGGGTATTACTGCCACCGTCTGGCTGTTTCATGTTCCACATAGCAGTAAACCCGCGAGAAAGCCAATATGATGACTTGAATCTTTGAAAAATTGAGTGCAGCTCAGAGGTTGAAACTGCTAAGTGGTGCCGTCTTCACGATCAATTACTGCAGCATTATCACGCTTCTCTGAGCACCGATGCCCCATAGAAAGCTGCTGTGATGTCTTCCTGTGCCTTTTTTTTTTCCCCCGGCACATTTAATGAGATTGTGAGTCTTTTGGTTGTGATTTTGCACCAGTAATGGTCAGAACTGTCATTTTAAACGACAAGTATTCACAGGTCACAAAAGAAACATTTTTATTTTTAAAGTCTCTCTGTAAATTTTTATTTTTTATTTTATTTTTTTTCCCCAACTATCTCTGCTCCTCTTCAGGTGCACCACGCTGACCCTCCCCAAATGCACATCGGCCATCCGGCAGACCAGCTTCAGCCGCGACAGCAGCATTTTGATAGCGGTGTGCGATGACGCCTCCATCTGGCGCTGGGATCGACAGCGCTGAGGTCTCCTGTAGTTCCTGTTGCTTCCAACTCCCCTGCCTTTGTGTTGTTGTACGGATCTGCACTGCAACAAAAAAAATGTCTGTACATTTATTCTTGTGTGCAGATTAAAAATAGTTTTGTTTTTTTTATTCCATAAAAAGAAAGGAATGATCTCCTTTTGTCTTCATTTCCTGTTTGTCTGCCAGCTTAATTGTGAAGGGAAGAAAAAACAGATTTGCAGTGTTTTCGATCCAATAAAACTTGGATTTACTCTGTTAGATGAACAATTTTAAGCCGAAGGATGAAAAAAGGAAAAGCCCTGAAGCCTGTCTTGGTGTCCTCTCTGTGTGCCTTGTGCTATGCTGTCCCATCCACTGAAATTACAACAATATGAAAGGAATTGTGTGGAAAAATAAGATACTTAAATGCTTAAAAAACAGGATTTTCTGTTGTAATGTGCTATGATTTATTTTGATTACAGTGATAATTGGTTTGCTTTGATGCCCCCATTCACGCACACATGTTGGACTGCTGTTGCATAATTTACAGTGTGCTCTTTGACACTGGAGTATTCACACACACACACGCACATGTGAAAACTGAATAAAGTCTTTCATAACTGTCCCAAAGCCTGACGTTTGTTTAGGACAGTATTAGAATAAAAAAGCAGCTTTTATTTTGAAAACTTTGGTCCTGTTACAGGGAGCAAAAGCCAGACGTTTTGTCTTTATTTATCTAGATTCATTGGAGTAAAGCTTAATTTTTATAAATATATCAGTTTTGTTTTTTTCTCTGACCAACAAATAAAAGTGCGCACTTAAGGAAGTTTAGGCGCTTTATTTGCGCCTTTCTCTGCACTTTCTGTCCCACTCACGCAGGAGGAGTCATGTGATCTAAAACTTTGCCCCCCCCCCAGGCTGTCGTCTTGATGAATAGCTTCAGATCAAACGCCTCTTCACTCCACACGTGAACGCGTGAAAAATGACGTCTCCTGTCCGCTGCGGACTTTTGCCCTCCGACTGACTGGACGAGATAGACTGGACGAGATAAACCGGACTCGGCCGCAAAGGTTGCAGCATGTTTTCGCCAAAGACACCAAAAAGCCCGTCCAGGTATGACTCCGAGTCCGGCTCCGGGGAGCAGATCTGCATGGTTGAATGTGGCTCTAAGGCCAGATGCACCTGTAACGTCAACTCAGAAGGCTGCAACAGGAGAGGCTGTACGGCACAGTTAAAGGTAGGCCTTCAGACAGCTGTGGAACATCTGCAGCGGATGGGTTAGAGAAAACTTTTGATCGGCAAAAGCTCATCTCAAAAAAGCTGGAAAGTAGTAGCTAGCTAGAATACTTATTTCCTTTTGAAACGTAATAAATCTTTTATTTTGGGGACTGTGATAAAATAAGCTGTTAATTAAAGTTCAATTTGTGATTGAAATACAATGTAAATAAATTCGGTTTGTTAAAGTAGACAAGATATCTCCAGGAGCATCTTTTGCAGAGACAACATTAATGTTATGTGTCTTTTCATTGTAAAAGAGAAGAACAGTTTTTATGTGGCAGCAGGGACAGCTTCACCGGCTGAACAACGAAGTCCACGGTGAAGAAACAAAACCTACTCCTTCCGAAAATTATCTCTGTTTGTGCCATTTGGAAGCATTTTAATGTGAATATCTAGTTGTGTAACCTCATGTGTTTATAATTGTAATAACAGCCTATCTGAGCAATTTGTTCTTCAGTATTGATAAGTGAAACTCTTATTCATAATTCACTGTTAAGTGAAATATGTAGGACCTGTTGTCTAGAATTAATATATGTGAGGAGAAGAATATGAAAAGGTGAAAGTCTCAACAAAGCTCAGCAGCAATGCAGTTCGATTAAAACATGTCTTTGGCCTCAATTTACCCAACTTCTCACATAATACTAGCTTGTTGTGGGTGATACAGTGTGGAAATGTTCTAGAAGCTGACCCTGAGTTTGTATTTTTTTCCAAATCATTAGTGTAAAATTTTACCATAGCTGCTATCCACTCTGTGTCAACACTTTTCTTTCCCAAAAGAGAGCTACTCCCCCTCTTTTAATGGAACAAGATTCAGTGATCCAAATCGCAGATTCATCTTTGAACTAAAAATCAGCTTTAAACCATTGCCTAAACTCTGTGTCCTGTTAATTATGAAATGTAAATGTACACTCTTGATTGTTTTGAGGGAGGTTGTTGTCTGAGGTTGTATCATCACTCTCCACACTCAAGATCATCTCTTTCCCCTTCTAAGGTTTGAGCTGGTTCACAGTGGACATCTTCAGAGGTTCTCTGTATCAGTGTTGACTCTTCCACCTCTCTGTCATTGGTCTTCCTCTTTTCTTCTTGGGAGGAGGTCTCTGGTATGCTTTTGCTGGCAGTTAAGATTTGAGTAGCTCCTTTTTACCAGACATCTTTCAGGATAAATGGTGAATCCCAGAACAGCTCACCTGAGTTTGTGTTTCATTTCATTAATTTCATCGTTTCATACTCACAAATGACAGCGTAAAGGTTGAATCCCAGGAAGAGCTCAGCAGCAATGCAGTCCAGAGAACACCTGTCCAGGACCTCAATACGAGGAGGCCCAAAACGGTCTGTGGAGCCCTGTACCAACTGTAGTGAGCGTTGCGGCCCTGAGACATGGCAGACAGAGCCACCATCCGCTGGCAGGCTT
>VUQG01041834.1:0-12750 GCA_015106755.1 Etia nguti | reverse complement strand
TTGTACTTTCAGCGTTAACTTGGTTTTAAAGCCTTTACTTTAAAATATACGCCGTTCAATAGTTGACCTTAATCTTACAGAGAATGTGATGATTTTATGGATAATTAAAGTCAGTCATATATCCACAAACACAACAAGCTGAAAGTCAGTGAATGCTGCTCGGTTTGCAGTCCTGAATATCACGGCACAAGCAGGATTCACTGCACTGTTAATGTTAGCTATGTTATATTGCTGCCTCTGTTCGGTGGTGTCGAGACAAACGGACTTTAACGTTTGTTTGAACGAGCTGACGGTTCACTCGTTAAGCTGAAAGAAAGATGCTTTAATCACAGGAGTCACACATGTGTCCACTGTACCATCTGGGAACTCTTCTTGTTTAGCACTCGTAATAACACAAACACTAAATCCTCCTTCTCTTGTGCTGTTTTGTAGCAGTGTATACACCTGAGACTGTCACCTGTCTGTCTGTCCTGCACTCTCTCTCTTTTTCTTTCTCTCTGATTGTGTAATAAAAGTATGAACATGTATTTATAAGTTACACTTGTGTTTGAATCCTGCAGCTTATCACACATTTGATTTCCATGTGTGACAACTGCAAGTGTCCAGAGTGAGGACAGACTGAGGGACCCACTGCTGTACATCATCTGTGAGGCTTTGCACCCCTGATGATCCACCAGGACAAACTCAGCAGTGTGTGAGGAAGAGGAGGAGGAAGAGCCAGCACCAGCTGACAGATGGAGAGAATAGACAGACTGTTCCCTGTTTGTGAAGGACTGCTAGAAAAGTTTAAAATAACTAATTGTCTGTCCTGAATCAGTCTTATTAGGTAATGTTCAAATAATTTTATCATTCCAGTGTTTTCAGTGTGGGAGAAAGTACTCAGGGCCTTCAAGTGAAACACTATGAAAGGCAGTAACAAGTTTAATATTCAGAAACTTAAACTATACAAGTATCAGCAGCAGAATGGACCTAAAAATAAATGTCCATATTTTTTTTCCCCAGTTATATGAAGCTTTGAGTATTTTCGATTAGTAGTACTGCTGTGTTTGTTGCATCACATTGCTGAAAATGTTTATATGCTGTATATATTTTGAGGTAAGTTGATCTATAGTGTTACATGATATTCTATAAGGATGCTATGTGTTGGTTCAAACTGGCCAAAAATGACACAATTTAGCAGAGGTCACCCTGTTTAAGGCTCTGATATCTATTCTGTATGATTTAAAGCAGTTATGATATAAAATGATTTTCTCACCCAATAAAGGAATATTTAATATATCAGTCTGCTCTTCATTTTATTAAAAACAGTTATCAGTCTGTAAATTTTCATTTTACCCATATTCGTAAGCATTCAGACAGATTTAGTAATGCCAACATATTAAGAGAACAATATTTGTCTCTTACGTATAAAACATCTAATACATCACTGTGTAGATACTTGTCTTTGAGTGAAGATATAAAGTGATAGGAAATGTAAATCAATGCAACTTAAATCTTTATTGAAGCTCAGTATTTGAAACAGTTCAAGCTCACTGCTGTAATAAATCATAATATAATAATATTGGCCATATTATATTTACATTACCAGAGGGTAATGACACTAGTCTCATGAGTGACATGTCATGTGGTCTCAGCCTCAAACACAACAAATCATAGCATCTCATAGAAAAAACAAACAAAAACGAACAAACATTTTTGTTCTCCTTCATTTCTGTCAAACAATTCTGTATGGAACGTTTCTACCGGTTAGTATCATGGTTGCTAGGCAACCTGAGCAGCGCGACGAAGGCTAGACCGTCCCATTTCACAAGCCTCTCACTTCCGCCCTTCTAGCACTTCGGAGTACCCGCCCCCCGTAGTCCGGGTACTCCGAAGCGTGCGGTCCCTGAATTGGACACAGCTAATGTGATGTGATCCACTGGCTGTTGAGGTGAGGGTTCAGGCTATTTTGTCACATCTTTGCAAATTTTTATGAAAGCTAAGCTTAATTCACCACTAGATGGAGATAAATGTCTTTGTAGCCTTGGAAAATAAGCCAGAGGGATGGCTCTGTAGTCCAGATCAAATGTGCTGAGACATTTCCAGAGATCTGTGCATTTAGTTTATCATAAAACATGTAGGCTACATTAAATTTAATGTTTCAAAAAAAATAAATTTAACAGAATGAATCATGTGGTATCCGTAGTCCCTTGAACACATAATTGCCAGAACTGCCTCACTCACTCCAGAATACTTCAACCCATTAACCTGAAAAGCTCTATGCTTGTTTTGGCTATATGCTAGGGATTTTTGTTCTGGTGAATAATGAAACTTTGTCCGGTAAGTTCCAATGTCACAGTATTACCTCTGCAGTCCTGGTGTTTCCAACACCTGTGCGATCATGAATAAATGCACCAATTCAGTTTGCAAACATGCATGTGGTTTTTGGCCCTGGACCTGCATTTTTCCTTTTCTTGCTGTGCAAGTGGGTGTGTTTAGCTCATTCATAAAATGTCGCTGCCATTGAGGATATATAAAGCACAGCCCTGCAGGTTACTTATCCACCAGGTCCGTCAGGTGCAGTCATGCTTCGTTCTGTCAGCGCGCTCCGGCTTCTTGCGCTCATGCTGCTGCTGAGCATGAGTTCAGCTGTTGAAAATAACGCCACAGAGTCCATCAGTCCTCAGCTGGTCCTTGAAACTCAGGACCCGCCGACCGATGAAGAGACAAATCAGGCGAGGAATAGAGGGAGACGGCCTTCTGACTCTCTGCGTGATGGTGAGTCCAAATGGCTAAATTGTCCTAAAATTAAACAATGTGATTGAAAACAAAGTATTGTGACAGTAATACAACTAAAATTTAAAAGAAAAAAAAAAAGTCTAGTTTTGAATAATAATATTTAAATATTTGTATTATGATGATGCAATCAGTTTAAACCTAGGTAAGTCATCTTACAATAGAAAGAACCCCCCCCCCCAAAAAACAAGATATCCATGTCTGGGATCCAGGATTATTAAAAAAACGTATTAAAATACAACGCATGCACAGTCCACAGTGAAGGCCAAAGCCCATTGTCAATACGGACATTTATAGTTGAACCAACAAAGAAATCCTAGCTGCTGGTGTTGAGATTTTTGCAGGTGCATGCCGGTGCTGTAAATGTCTGTCTGTCATAGATTATATAACACCTGACAGAACACCTTTGGGATGAATTAGAATGGAGACTGGGAGCCAGGTCTTCTCTCTCAACATGAGTCTGACCTGACAAATGTGCTTCTGGAAGAATGGTCAAAAATTCCCATAAACACAAGCTGTTATAGCTGCAAAGGTTGGGCCAACATCATTTGAAACCCTGTGGATTAAGAGTGGGATGTCACTCAAGTTCATACGCATGTGAAGGCAGACAAGGGAATACTCTCAGCATTATAGTGTAGGGTAGACCAGGTTAGTCGTCACATGGGTTGGTTGTCAGATTGCTTATTAGTCTCACAGAGGGCACTGTGGAATTCTGTCGATATCCCACATCTGACAGGTCAGACATTGGAAAGATAGGGAGGAGATATTTTGTAATTTTCACTGGTCATAGTAATTTTTTATGTTGTGGTTTTTGTATTATAAGACCACACCAATATCAATCATTTAAAAAGTGGACTACTATTAAAAAGCTGAAAGTAATATTTTCAGGTTGAATCAGTTGTTCACTAGGTAGCTAAAGCCAAGTGATAGCTAGGTTAAAATGTTTATAAAGCATTTAGTTGGGGATGGTTGTCATACATGTAGCAACCAACATAGCCATAGTCATCTGTTGGAAAATGTTGCACAAGAAGACTGTCTTTTAAAAGATATAAGGAAGCTCTGACCTTTTTTAAATGATATCAATGATACATCAGTTTAAAATACAGTCATGGAATATAGAATTCTCAGTTGTTTTGGGGGCTTTAATAAAGGCCACATTATTAAACCACTGTAAATTCCACAATTTCACTGCTCATAATTCACAATAAAAAAAATGGTTTTGAGTTGTGCAACAAACACATTTTGTTAAATACCTGACTGTCAATAATTAGGTTCATATGTTTTGGAAATGAAAAGCTGCATAGGTTTTCAGCCATTTGGGGGCTGAATCAGCTTCATTTTATGCACCCCATTCTTGGACATCAGTCCTCAAAGCACTGGTTGACTTTTAAACCTTCTGAGAAATTGTATCATCAGCCTTATTCTACACACAGTCAAATAAAGCTAAGAAGCTGCTATTATGGTCAGTTTTCTTTTCAATTAACAGAATATATTTAATAAGATTAAATATGTTGTCCCTGTAAAAAAACTAAAAGGCAACACTTAGTTATAATAGAGCAATCAAAACAATCCATTTCACAATGACCATTTTAAATCTGAACAAACATGTCATTATCCAATTAGGTCATCAAGCATTTAATTAATGGATGTGTTTTTCTTGTAGTTTTATTAAGGCTTTCATGATTTTGTTCTTCTTCTCAGAAGTTTCATAACACTAACACTAAGTGGACAGAGTGAGGATAAAGTCACTTAGTGCAGCAAATATATTTTTTGAATTTACAGCACAGTGCCGCTCCCTCTCCCTATGGCCAATTTGTGTGGCCGTTCCACCAAGGACAAAGAGTCATCTTAGAATCTAGTCTAGGAGCTCATATAATAGTTAAAGCAGCAGCTGTGTCAAGTATGGCTGCATGACAGGCAGAGTTGGACCCAACTGCAGGACTCAGGAGCAAACATGGCACACACAAGATGGGACACTCGGGAGAAACAGACATGGAAACATGATAACAAAACAAAGGCAAGACTAGGACAGACTAAACATGAACAGGTCACTCACATTGTCGTGTGCAGGCTGTGTGCAGGCAAGACAGGACCCAAAGTGCAGACTCATGGAGCCGAAAAAGTCCAGTCAAAACAGCTTTATTGCTGAACATAAAATGACTAAACTGAAAATGCCAATAAACTAAACAGGCAGGCTGGCAAACAGAACACACAGTGTGAGATGAGGGAGATCATGACACAGTCCAAAGAAAACACAGGGCTTAAATACACAGAGGGAGCAATCAGGGAATGGGAGACAGGAGGGAAACACAGCTGGGACAAATCAGGGCTAACGAGACAAGGGAAGCAAAACCAGATACATTAACATGAGACACAGACTTTCAAAGTAAAACAGGAAACATAACAGAGACGTGGACTTGACAAGGGGATACAGCTGACAGGGGAGACAGAGCAACTATGGAACACAGAGACATAAACCATAAGACAGAGAACTCTAAAAAAGAAACCAAAAGACTAAAAATGATAAATAATATCAAAATCAAAGTTCAATAATAATGTAAAACTGAAAACTCTGGGTCGATGACTCAGGTACCCTAACACACATTATGAAAATAAGAACTATAAACAACAATCTCAGAGGCTCTAGAACAGGGGTGTCGAACTCCAGACCTGGAGGACCGGTGTCCTGCAGGTTGTAGATCTCACCCTGGGTCAACACACCTGAATCAAATGATTAGTTCATTACCAGGCCTCTGGAGAACTTCAAGACATTTTGAGGAGGTCATTTAGCCTTTAAATCAGCTGTGCTGGATCAAGGACACATCTAAAACCTGCAGGACACCGGCCCTCGAGGCCTGGAGTTCGACACCTGTGCTCTATAAAATCAACATATTAATAATTAATTATATTTACAAAGGAATGAAGAACAACTCCAGAAAAAGACTCAGGACCATGACAAGCTAATAGGAAAAGGAAATGGAATTGAAAAGGAGAATGCAATCACCATTTTAAGTGTTAGAAAAAACTGTTTTCCCAATTTCAGTGTTTGAATCCATTTACTTATTTGTTATCAATTTAAATTTAGAATTTTTATTAAAAAAAATTTTTTTATTGAGAGCTGAGTGTCTTTTTCTGTAAATGCCTTATTCCATTTAGAAACATTCATTTGAAAGTTCTCTTTTATTATCAGTTAAATTATGAACTAACTATTGATTAATAATTATTAATGTCTAAAGAAATTCAACAGTAGTTTGTAAATACAGAAATGCACAATTCATTATTAAATCACAAAATGCTTTTTTTCAGTGTGCATAACTCTTGGTCCTAGATATGAAACTGTCAGATACTGTTTTTCAAAAAAGACAAACTGTGTCCTGAAGTGCAGATTCTGTGGAAATGTAAGACTAACATGAACATGTCATAAAATGGTATCATATGGGACACTATTTGTGAATTTTAAATCATGTTAAATTCTTTTACAACAGAAATATCAATAGCTGTTTTCCTTTAACTGGGTTTAAACCAATTCTTTACATTTAGTTTAAAGACAAATCATCACAGTTGTAAATATTTCCGCTGTCATTTACAAATTCAAATTCAGCTCTGCTGCTATTTTTAGCTTCCTGAAAGTACCAGCAGGACCACTTACACTGATTTCACTGATTTTACCATGGACCTCAAATGTGCAGATTGACTCAAACTGACCCAAATTTAACACTGAGGATCACTAGGGTGAAAGCTTAGTTTAGAAATGCACAAGTTTTTTGGCCACATAAATCTTTAAATCAAATTGTCACTAATCATCCATCCTACTCACCAGATTTGCCATCCTCAGACTTTCTTGCTGTCTTATCAGCATGGAGAGGTTCTGTCATACATCACAGTTTCAAAGACTTTTTTGTCATGTGCACAGAGAAAGACATTTCCCTGTACAATTAAGTTCTTCATTTGTTGTACCCACAGTTTAAAAAAATCCACATATAAAATAGATAAATAGAATAAAAGATAATTTATATATAAAAACAGAATATGAGAAATGTAGTAGACCTATGAGATACCCCCAAAAATACATCTTTACGAATAAAATAAAATAATCTAAGTTAATTTTGTATATGCAGTGGACACAGAGAGGGTGCAATTATACGTGAGAAATGTATACAGTTGTAATATGAGGTAGACCAAGGCAATACACTCCTGCCAGGTGTTTAGAAGTCTAATGGCATTGGAGAAGAAAGAGTTCTTTAGTCTACACTTCCTAGATTTCACACTTCTATACCTCTGGCCTGAGAGTAGAAGTATGGACATCTGCTGTTGGGGGTGGGTAGGGTCCTTGAGGATGAAGGCAGCTATCCCACAGACTCTGTTCTAAGGTGAGAGGACAGTGCAATCTTAATGATCTTCTTGGCAGTCCTCACCAGTCTCTGCAGGCATTTGCAGTTCATAGCATTTGTGTTGCCGTACCACACAGTGATACAAGATACTCTCAATCATGACTGTCAAAAGCATTGTGACGCAAGTGTCTTTATTCTATAAGTCAGACAGAGAATATGGCAGGGGGTCCAAATCATCCCATATGCTGTTCTGAATGTGGGCCAACACTACTCAGTCAAAACAAAACAAAAAAAACAACAACTATATGTGTGTGTGTGTGTGTGTAAACTTTTATTACTTTACAATAACAAGAAGAGTGATATAACCTACATATATGTAACTGACTTTTCATGTCTTAGGGCTAGACCAGAGCCAGGTGGGCTGCAGGGAGTTGAGGTCCACGAAGTACATCTCTGATGGCCAGTGCACCAGTGTCAACCCTATTAAGGAGCTGGTGTGTGCTGGGGAGTGTCTGCCAGCTCAGCTGCTGCCCAACTGGATTGGTGGAACTCACACTGGGAGGTACTGGAGCCGCCGCGATGCTCAAGAGTGGCGTTGTGTTATCGATCGAACCAGGACCCAGCGGATCCAGCTGCAGTGCCACGATGGGAGCTCGAGGACCTACAAGATAACTGTGGTGACCTCCTGCAAATGCAAGCGTTACACCAGACAGCAGAATGATTCACGACACAAGGACACATCTGGGAATACTGGTAAACAGAGGAAGAATCAGGGGAGGCCTGGACTCCTGGAAATGAATGCTGGGAGGGAGTCTGCTAACTGAAACCTGACTTCACAGTTACAAAGAAAAAACCTTCAGACTCGTATTGTCACTATAAATGTTTTTGTATGAATTATAAGTTTGCTAATAGTAATTAAAAATTAAAGAGGCAGGATAGATATAAACAAAGGTGAATAGTATAGTGTTATCTCCATATTTAGATTACTTTAATACAGTAAACACAAAATTAGTCTGTAGACCAAAATATAGCTCATTTGTTCGCATGAAATATGTTGTTATTGTCATCTAAATGACAAACATAAAAAATCTAGCTAAAATAATTACACACAAACAGTTTGACAGCTGCAACAGAGAATTTGGGTGCAACTATTCAGAAAGTACTCTACCACCTCTACCACCTGAGCTACAGCTGGCGACATTTGTTTAATCTTTCTGGAGAGAAGTGTTGTCTGGGTTATCTTATTTTTTTTGTTTTGTGCATTTTTTGGACAGCAGTGATTTCTTTACACTGACAGTATTCTTATTATTCTTATAGTGTGAATATGAATACATGTTATATTTTTTAGCTAGCTGTAGAAATTTAGATTTGCTGTCATTCTTTGGTTTTGCCTCATTGTAGCATTCTAGTGTTATCTTAGCAGGAGAGCCTCTCCTGCTAAGGGTAGTACCGTATTTTCCACACTATAAGGCGCACTTAAAATCCTTTAATTTTCTCAAAAATCGACAGTGCGCCTTATAAGCCGGTGCGCCTTATGTATTAATTCTGGTTGTGCTTACTGACCTCAAACCGATTTTATGTGGTACACGGTGCTCAAAACTCTGTCAAAAAATGTTTTAGTTCGACTTTGGTAAGCTATGAAGCCGCATCGCTTGGTGGATTGTCGGAGCATTACGGCTACCGTAGTCAGGAGCCTCGCAGAGTAATCTGGGTCTAGAACTCCGTCTGCTTCAGGTCCCAAAGTCAAATGAACACTGAGGCATACCGAGAGTTAAAAACTATCTAAATTCTTTCATCTTTAATAAAATGATCAGCATTGCTGCTTTACCAGGTGTAACAATTAAGTTTACCATCCAGGCCTCCATGAAAACAGAATTTATTAAATTTAACAGAGTTAGAAGTTAGCAGAAAGTTAGCTCACTGGTTTCGCTAGTTACCTAAACATGACATACCATGTTCTGACTGAGAGATTTCTGGAAAAAAATAAAATGTACAGCTCTGCTATCACTTCCAACATAAATGAAGACAGAAAACTACACAGCAGTGACGTTTGTAGGGTTACTGAAGTTGGGCTAGCTGGTATATAATGATGTGCTACGTTATCGCTAGCGACACAGCTATGTTAGCATAACATAAACACAGTGAAGCTGGAGGATGAACGCTAACTTTTTTCCACTTGATAAAAGTTCCCGATGGCTTTTGACAAATGCAATCACATGGAAAGATACTGTAAACGGACCAAACGTCAGTCAGGAGACAACTGAGATAATCCATCCACAATAGGAGGTTAGTCATTAATAAAAGATAAGATAACCCTTATTAGTCCCACATGTGGGAAATTTTTTTTGTTACAGCAGAAAGTGGACGGTGCAAAGTTACATAGCAAAAATTATAAAAATTATAAGGCGTATAATGCGCCTTATAATCCGTTGCGCCTTATGGTCCGAAAAATACGGTACTGTTATGAAATTGTCTTTGTGTGGATTGATGGACATCAGGTTCCAAAAGCAACAGGAAAGTGTTTTGCGTCCATATTTGGGCATCTCTGTAACGCTTCTTGTATGATCCTGTGAAAGTTGTTGTGATCGAAGCATGATGGCTGCAAGTCACACTTCTTGAGAAGAGCATACTTTGTTAGTAGTTCAATTTCTTGTGCTATTATTTATAAGAAAGGGATGGGGAATGTCAACAACCTATTCTCGACCAAATAATTGAAACACGTGCCTCCATTCAACGTTTCCAGCCTTTACTGTGAATTATTGCTCATTGTGTCCAAAAATGATATGAAAAGTGATAAAGTTAAAAACTAATTTTAAAAGTGATCAATATAGAACTGGTAATTCCAGGATTATAGTTTTTCATGCAGCACCTGAGAGTCTCAGAATTTGTCTGTAATGTTAAAGGATGTTCTGTTAGCAGTGAAGGCACAGTGTAATCACATAGTTTATCAGTTCAGGGTTTTGGTTTGTGTTGGAAGTATGTATGAGGATTTTTTATTTTAAAAAATAGAAAACAATAATCAATTCTATACTTCAGGGCTCAAAAGGTGCTGGGGATGTAAAGTTAGACCGATATAATATATTTTGTACCAGAAAAGTTCTGTTTTACATCTCTTTTAGCATTTTCTGAATTTACAAAAATTTGTTTCAGTGCTGTGGTTCTGATATAATGCTGCAGGCATGCTAGACAGGTTTACTGCAAACAGGAACTCCCTAACAACAGAGGCATTAGTCAGTGATGAATATCTATTTTAAACAGCAGCCTTTACTTTGTTTTTATTGTGTAGGGGATACCTTCCCCTTCAGGCTAGTGGAGTTTCTTACAGCTGTGGCAAACATTTTTATTGGTGTTTTATTGTCTCATCTATCCATTCATTTTTCCCCCTATAAGAATTGTAGCCAAAGATAGACAGTTAAAAGAATCACCTGCACTAGATGACAACAGGATGTTTAATTTGTGTTTTCCCCACAGGGATAAGGATTGATGCCCCTTTGTCAGTTATATCCTGTAGGTAGAGACTTAAACCAGATCACGTCTGGAATGTTGTTCAGCAGCTAGGTGGAAAACACATTGCAACTTTTTTCTTTTAACAGAATTTGAATATTTATTAGCAAAAACTAACTGTTGTGGAGAAAATAAATACATTTACTCAAATACTGTGGAGTTTATACTTTTGTTATTTTTAATTTGTTTTTTAAATTGTTTCAAATTTGAAATGGAAGGATCTGGATGACCTGTAATTGACGGAACCATAAATTCTGAGGGAGGATGTCTGGCCATTAGTCCATCCACTGCACCTTAATCGCACTTAGGTTATTTAGTAGGACAATGATCCAAAAACAGCAGCAAGTCTACCTCTGAATGCCTCAAAAAAGAAGAAGAAGAAAAAGGTTGTTCATGCCTGTGACTGATTTAAAATAATTCTGTGTCTTTCAAAATTCACCTTGAGTGTAAGAGCAATTGCCAGTTACTGCAAACTGATTGCTTGATTGCAGTTCTTGCAAGGTTTAAGGTTATCAGGTTAAGGGGGCAATTACTTTTTTCACAGGCAGCACGGTGGTTAGCACTGTTGCCTCACAGCAAGAAGGTCCTGAGCTTAACTCCAACATCTGGCCGGTGCCTTTCTGTGTGGACTTTGCATGTCCTCCCCGTGTTTGCATGAGTTCTCTCAAACTTCCTCCCACAGTCCAAAGATATGCAATTAGCAGGGTTAACTGGTGTTTCTAAATTGCCCATACATGTGAATGTGAGTACCTGTGCTTTTGGTTTCACTGTTAGACCTGTCTCCCTCTCATTTACGTTTATATGAATGTATAAATAAAAGTCAGTATGTTCTACTGACTTTTATTCCTTTTCTCTCCAAAGCATACCTCCTCCTCTCCAGGCTCTCTTCCATCTGCTTCCAACCCCCACTACAGATCACAGTATCATCTGCAAATGATACTCCACTCCTGCCTGACTTCATCTGTCAGCCTGTCCATCACCATCTCAAGCAAGAGGGAGCTCAAAGCTGATCTTGTACAATATTCAATATGTGGCAGTACCAGAGTTCCTCTCTTTGCATCCTATCATATGCTTTCGCTAGATCCACAAACACAAAGTGCAAGTCCTTCTCCATCTTCCCCAGCATAGAGCCATTCATCTCTTTCAAATATCTTAATAGGATGGCTCATTAACAGCATCCTGCAATTACCCCTCTCTGCACATCACCTTGTTTTTCAACACCGCCAACATTACACTTATCCATTCCTCAGGCGTCCTCTCACTGTTTAACACACGAAAATGTGCATAAACGTGCTTATTTATTCCCAATATTGTCGCAAGTACTTATTGTCAGTATATTAGATATGCAAGCTTCCTGTCTCTGTACGTCTGACAATCAGCCAGCTAAACAAAAAACTACCAGGGCATAAGCTAACATTATGCCAGCAAATGTTAGGATAGAGTATGGGAAATTACACTTTCCCACTGACAAACTGTTTGATTACATTCTCATATCACATGAGTGTTCATTTGCTAAGTGTTCGAGTCCAAAAATGTTAGATTACAGTTTTTCTCAGTCGCTTTGGTGCTTTTCTCACATCACTATTAACATTTGCACAGCAGTTAGTGTATTTCTCAAAACAATTGGTGCAAACTGCAAAACCTAGTGGATAACCTGCAAAAGCAGGTCACTTGCTCAAAATCGATAATCCATTCCTCAAAAGCAAGTATTCATGTCAATCAGTGTCATCAAAATGAGAAGTCTTGAGACAATCTTTATGAACAAGATAATCAAATGGCTTCGTCATGTTTTCATTAAGACAGTTTACAGTATTCTCTCAGTGTTTTCCAATGCAAAAAAAGGTCAGAACTCGGTGACACTACCTGAAAATGCTCAAGACAGCACTATACACTTTTTGTACAGCCATTTACAGTAAAATCTACAGTAAAGTTAGACATTCCTGTAGTTAGGGAAGTGAGTACAAGACACTGAATACGTATGTTTCACATTTTTACTGTATAGGCTGTTTGTAATTCTACAACATTGTGCAAAAGAAAAATACTCTACAGTCACTTATTTAGAATAAACATAAGAAACACCCTTTTGGTAGAGCTGTGCACAAATGTGAACAACATAACAGTACATATTGTAACTGAACAT
>VUQG01041832.1:0-11842 GCA_015106755.1 Etia nguti | reverse complement strand
AGCATATCTTGCCTTTGGCTTCACCTGCACAAGTGCCAAGGTAGGTCTCCCCGACAGAATTTGTTTTCCCTGCATTGGGAGCACGCGCTTGGCTGTCCAAATTACGGACAAACAGTATCCCACATTCTTGATTTTTAATTCACAAACACTTCTTATAATGACTAACTACTCCTGAAATTTTGGCAATGTTAGCTGTTTATACAGTAAAGTTACCGTGGGATACAAATAATATCAGGCTGATCCTGCCACGATTTGTTCCCCCTGTCCAAACCACGGACAAACAGTATCCCACAGCTATTTATGTTTTTGAACCCATTTTGCACAGAGAGGCATTTTTTTGGAAAATGATACCAATGTTGAATATTATTACACAGGAAAAAACCAACTACACATAAAATAATTACACTCTGATGCCTCTCCCTTTCTAAATGGAGGGACAGTAACTGCTTATGTATATGTAAGCGTGTAAAAACTGCAGATAGTCAGATTAACAGTAACAGTATTTTGTCTCTATCCGCCATTGTAGAAATTCATCTGATGTAAACAATAACGTGGCGCACAGCGTGACGTCAAAAAAGGCAAACACCTTTGATGTTGCGTGACGAACTCTGTATTCCTCGTCCACACTTAAACGCAAAAACTGAGTTTTTAAAAATCTCCAACCTGGCAGGAGTTTTTAAAAATCTCCGTTTTCGGTGATTCACGCCGTTTACGTGTGGATGAAAGGCCCAAACGCATAGAAAAAGCTGCAAAAAGCTGCGTTTTCAAAAATACCCGTGTAGGTGTGGACGTAGTGTAAAAGAGTTAATAGTTTATTTTATTGCAGCCTGTAATTTACTGCAGTTTTCTCGTATTTGTTTAACTGTTTACAAAAGGTTTGAGGTGTGAAATAAACTGCAATGGAGTTTGAAAACAAAATGTGGGTGTGTGTGGTTGGAGGATGTGTTTGTGTGTGGGGGGGGGCGCGAAGAGTTTCTTGTAAAACAAAGGGGGGCCTAGCGAAAAAAGTTTGGAAACCACTGCCAAAGTATATTTTGTTTAGAGGCATCTACAGTGCATCCAATCTTGGATAAGTAACTTTTAAAACAGTAATATCTGTATGTATCTATTTTTTTTTTTCTCAACAGATCAGCTGGGATTGACCTTAATCATGAAAGGTTTGTCACAAGTCAAATAAGCGCAAACAATTAAACCTTTATTCATAGTTTAAACATATACTTTTTCATAGTATATGTTTAAAATGCAAGCATAGTATTGTCCTGGCAGTCAGATATAGATAATAACAAGTCATCACTTAATATGATCAATGCAATCTAATAGTTCTACCAAACTGGGGGTATCAGTTCAGGTGGCAGAAATATATAACTGCATATCATCTACAAAGAAACAAAGCTTTATTACATAAACTATTTTGTGACCAACGGGACGCATCTAACAGAAAGAGTAGCAAGGTCAAGTGCATATCCTTGAAGTACACCACAAATTTTCAAGTTTCTACACAATGAATTACCATGGGACAAGTAACCACGGGAAAATATCAGTGGCAGAGATATAAAATGACCATTCTTTAAATAAAATGGAACAGAACAGTTCATCATTTGACCAAAGTGTGGATGTGTTTTTTGAACTACTACTTTTATCTGCCAAACAGGGAGGAGTTTGTGAATGCCTACGTGAATCATGCCTTCAACACATCAGTGGAGAATGTGTTTCAGGAGTTCAAGAGAGGCTTCTTCCAGGTGTGTGAGCGGGATTTCGTGAGACTCTTCCAGCCAAAGGAGCTGATGGTGAGCAAAGATTTCAAGGACTGGGAAAAGCTGATACAGGTAAACTGCTGTCAGTGACACAGAGATGTAATTTGTCTGCAATTCTTTTATCACATCCTTGTGCATGCTTTGATTACAGTTTGAATAAATTATCTTTAGTATATCTAACAGCCTCTTTCACTATAATTAGAACACACATTATAAAGGTGGATACAGCGCAGACCATCCCACCATACAGATGTTTTGGGAGGTTTTTGATGGACTGACTAAAAACCAGAAGAAAGCTTTCCTTTGTAAGTACTGTGTTTCATTTTAACATATAAAACAATGAATGCTAATCTTATTCTTCAGTATGTTCAAAGAGTCACAACAAAGCAACAAATCACAGAGAGTTAATGAAGTAAAATATTCGGGTTTTATGACCTGAGTTTGGTAGGAAAAAGCATTTGACCAACAGCTGAGGTGGCTGAGCACTAATGCCTGAATTGACAGACTGACTTCAGATGTTGTGCACAAAAATAAACACATAAAGTCTCCCTTTTTTCCTGCTCTAGGGTTTGTGACAGGATTTGACCGGGTGCCTATTCTCGATATGGACAAAATGAAGATGCAAGTCAAAGTTAAAGTAGTCGAGGACCTTCTCAATTTTAGCTTGTCAGTTTTAGAGCTGTCATTATATTCAACTAAGGAGATCATGCAAACCAAACTCACAGAGGCCCTGAGCAACAATAAGTGGATCCATAGTGATCAACAATAAATGACAATATTTTTACTGTACTGAACAGAAGACATACGATTGTAATACTGACAGGGGCAGATATAGAGAAACTTTCTTAGGGTGGCATGAGGGTGACATGGAAATCAAATAGGGTGGCAAAATTACACATATGCAGGTGTTACCTACCGTAATAAGCATTATATATGGTTAAAATATATCAAATGCAGTAAGTAAACACGTTTCATATAAATATACCTTGTAACTTTCCTATTTCCTTTAATCTACATAGTTAAACGTTTCAGTTACATAAAAAAATGCAAATTTTGATTTTATGTACTGTATAGCCTATATAATAAATAAGTATGTAGTCCAGTAAGTGTAAAATCCAGAAAGCTACACAACATGGGGTGGTTCATCTCCAAACACAAGTCTAACTTCAGTTTCACACTTTTTTTTTATTAGAAAAAATCGAATTGTTACATGCTTAAATTGACACAAAATGCCAGAAATCTGCACTGTCATGAACACTTTTTTCACCAACATCTCAAAAACTATTAAAGATAAAAGGTGAGCGGATGGAATGACCGCTATATTAAACAGTTCAAAGGTAATGTTTAAAAAGCACATGTCAGCTGAGAGTGTAATGAAAGAAACCAAACCTTAAATGCATTCTTGGTGGATTTTAATTGACCTAATACGAGCAATCATTGCCAGTACGATTATTTGTGTTATTATCTACTCTGTGTGTTAATGTGTTGTATCATCCTTTATAGGTTTCCTATTCATTTTCAGTTATATTAAATATTTAAAAATGCAGCAAAAGAATAAAACTGACATTTCTGATAGTATTCATCTTTGCTGAGGCTCCACATAACTGCACTGGACCATAGCTGTGTACATACAGATGTCACTGTATCTGTAAACCTCAATTATGTGGTCAGGATATTCTCTGAATGTTCCAAGAACCAATAAACACAAAATATAAAAAGTTTGAATTGGCCCTCATCTTCTAAGGTGGAGTGGCACCATTCCCTCTATGGCTGGTTAAACCCTTAAAATTGTGCATTCATGTCAGTGTAGCCATGTGAAGAAAATACAGGCAGAACTAAGTAGATCCGGTTTTCCTGTGAAAAACATTGGGCCTCATTCAGTATGTGTATGGAAACACTGTTATCCTGTGCAAAAAACAAACAAACAAAAAAAAAACAAGTGCACACACAAAATTACAGAAAACCTGTGCAAATTTTGTTCTTGACACTGTGTGTCTGTTAGTGACTCTGAATCATTCATATACTGCCATGCTTCTACTTCTCTTTGCAAATAAGCAAGTTTACCTCAAGGTGAAGTGGAGAAAGTGATGGAGTGATTCTGTTCATACTTTTTGAACAGAACTTCTACGTACATACAGTGGTGTGAAAAAGTGTTTCAGATCATTAAACAAATTTAAATATTAGACAATGATAACACAAGTAAACACAAAATGCAGTTTCTAAATCAAAGTGTTTATTATTTATGTCAAGGTGCGTGGTGAGAACGGGACCCAAATGCAGGACTTTCCAATCAAAGACAGTGCATTTATTTACAGTGAGAAATATGAACAATCGTGAAACAGCTTTCAAAGAAGTGGTTTCCGTGAACGTGCTCCCGACTCCCACTCTGTGCTCGTGGTCCGTGGTGTGACAGGCAAACAGCTCCAACACTCGATATTTACAAATGCCCCACTCCCATGACACACTCCTCTCCAAGTTCCTAACAAGACAAGGTGTAGATATCATTTTGGTGAACCCACAAAAACACATGCACAGACTATTTCCACTCAGAGCTGGGACTTCACTAACTCAGTAACTCAACGATCCAGCATTGACTCAAGCTCAGTCAAACAGTTAAGTAGTAGCCACTTGACGAAGGTGATCAGCAGCACCTGGTGAATCTAGACGGAAGACCGGTGTGGCTGGCTTCAGCGCGGGAAAGACCTTCTGGCCTAATGACGCCCATAAACTGGCACGCTAGGATACACACACACACATACACATAAAGGAGGAGGCAGGGGACTGGGAGGGGAACAGAAACAAAACACAAAAAAAAACATACACACAGGCAGATCGACCGGCGGAGACTGCCGGACCATCACAATTTAGGAGGGAAAATCCAAACCTACATCGTATATAGTGAAAATACTGTAAAATGAATATTTTAGAGAGAGAGATTGAGAGATAGAGAGCTAAAACCCTTTTGTAGCACTTATGTCTCTGTAAGAGAGATATAAAAGTTACTAGACCAGTTCTAGGTCACAGGAGTGGTGGAGCACAGCACAGTGAAGAGACCAGAACCAGAAACCTTTAAATGAAAAGCCAGCATCTTTAATAAAACAAAAAACATATAAACTAAACAAAATCAGTGGAAGCTAAGTAGGTCACACTTAACTAAAACTATCTTGAACTATGGAAGGTTAACCCAACTTTGTTCCAAATTACACACAGAGGTTATCCTTTAAGCTTTAGTTCTTGATTTAGGAATCAGATTTAATCTAAAACCTTCAGTTTCAGATTCGACTTATTTAAGAGAATCTAGGACTGCTCTGTTCTGCTCAGGGCTGATAAAGCCAACATAGTGATATGAGCTCATTTAACTTGTGCCCACTACTAATCCCTCTGAGCAGTTTCTGTCTTTCCCTGCATGAGCAATAAACTGTTATCAAAACCCAATTTGGTGCATTGATCCTTTAACACAGGTTCCTATAGAGATCCGGTTTGGCTCAAAACAAGAAAATAACATCATCCCTCAATAGTCAGAGGAGGAAAAAATCACAGGTTCTGACTCCAGCTTGTCAGTCAGGTGAACAACCTGTCACCTGACTCGGCTCTCCTCCGTGTCTCTTCTTTTTTTCTCCTTTTCTTCAGATTCTTAAAAACAAAAGGCAGAAAAGCAACAATAAAAGTTAAAACTTCAAGATGTTTTCTAATATTTTGGGACATCATTTTAGAGAACCTAAAGATTACTTATTACTTACCACTTTGTTGATTCTTTTGTTGATGTCTAAGATGCAGCAGAGGATAATTTACACTTGGCACTGTCTTTATCAATCCTTAGTTCATTTTGCACCAATTTACAGTTGGCTCGACAATAGATGTCCCTGGTTCAACATCCAGTCCACAGTCGTGACAAATGTCCAACGCAGTTCACGGAAGCAGTGCCAAACTCTTAAAACTATTAAAGAGTCTTGAGAAAATAAGTTCTCTGGGAAAGGCTTCACAGTCTGAAGTGTTTCCTTGGTGGAGTGGGGCTCCTGCTGCTGCTCTCTTCCTCTGTGGCCTTTCTCTTCACACCCTGTACAAACATCTTTAGAAACTGGCAGAGCTCCGACATGATAACTCTGCCCTCTGAGCTGTAGTCCGTGACTCTCCAGCAATTTTTCATTTCACTGTCTTCTGTGCGATAAACAGCAGAGATGACTCTGATGACGATGAGGCCGTTGACATCCAGGGTGCGGACACAGTTCCTCCGGTCTGTATTCAGCACATAAATATCCACCTTGTCTGGAAGTACAGGAGTCAGGATCTGAGAATGTAAGCGGGAGTCTGTAGGAGGAGATGAAGTGGTGTTCTCCCTCTGACTTTGCAGCACGGGCGTAAAAGGTGTCATCATCTGCTGCTCTGAGTGAAACAATCCTCTGACTGCAATATGAGGAAACACCTTGGACCCCATAACCAGGTCATGGTAAAGGGAGAGGATTTGATTGTTCATAGAGTCCAAATGGCTGCTGCTTAAAAGATGGTTCCTGAAGTTTGTGACGACCATCTGACATAGACTGACCCGACTCACCAGCTCAGCTATGAAAAACAAAAAGGTCATCTATGTTAATCATGACATAATCAGATCAATTAAGAATTTAAATGTCAAGACATGGCTTTAGATCATCATATGCTATTTCCACAAACAGGCAATGAGAGGCCCACAGCAGAACTCAATCTTTATAAAAGCCTTAACATTTTTCATGGGGTAGAAGGTGAGAAAAATTATGTTGCATTTTAAATGGTTAAATTGCAGTTGTTATATGGCCAGAGGCGAGGGTACACCCCAGACAAGTTGCCATCTGACACAGAGAGGGCTAAAACAGAGAAACAAACTACCATTCACACTCGCAGTCACACCTATGCCTAATTTAAAGCACTCATCACTTACATCATTTCTCTGGACTGTGGGATGAAGCTGGAGTACCTGGAGAGAACCCAGACAGCCACGAGGACTCTCTTGCTCTGAGGTGACTGCTGTTCACGGTGCACTAAAGACTCTCAGTTGTCTTTGGATGTTCCTGTTTCTTTCTCCTTATGCAGTTACTGCTCCTCTCTTTTCAAAGACAAATACCAAATAAGACGAGAGAAGAGTGAATCACTTTAGAACAAGACAAACACTTGTGGTTACTCTGAGGAAATGTCATTACATGATGAATATATTTACCATTGTAATGAGGGAAACTCTTTTCTGTGGTCTCTTCTTTTTTCTCCTTTTCTTCAGATTCTTGAAAACAAAAGGCAGAAAAGCAACAATAAAAGTTAAAACCTCAAGATGTTTTTTAACATTTTGGGACATCCTTTTAGAGACAACCTTAAACATTACTTATTACTTACCACTTTGTTGATTCTTGCTGATGTCTAAGATGCAGCACAGGATAATGCACACTTGGCACTGTCTTTATGGATTATTTGTTCATTTTGCATAGATTATATACTAAAGTCATCTTCTATTCCTCATAGTAATATCAAAAACACAGGCCAGCACCAATAAATAAAGAAAAGTGCAAGACGCACTGAAAACACTGACCTATGTATCTCAACAATAACAAAAAACTATATACATATGTACAGTAATAACTGTTCCGTCTAGCTGCATCTTTTCATGAAGGTCTCCGTGTAAGACGAAGAGATGGTTCCAGCCTTTCTGGACACAGTGCAGACATGAGGGGTTAGAAAGTTTGCTGCAAAGCAGGAGGTTTTCCAATAGATGTTCCTGGTGCAACATCCAGTCCACAGTCCTGCCAAATGTCCAAAGCAGTTCACAGGAACAGTGCCAAGGTCTTAAAACGATTAAAGTTTTGAGAAAATAAGTTCTCCGGGAAAGGCTTCATTATTGATCAGAGTCTGAAGAGCTTCCTTGGTGGAGTGGGGCTCCTGCTCTCTTCCTCTGCTGCCTTTCTCTTAGCACCCTGTGCATACCTCCTCAGGAACCAGCAAAGCACCTACATGATAACTCTGCCCTCTGAGTTATAGTCCGTGACTCTCCAGCGGTATGTCATCTCACTGTCTTCTGTGCGATAAACGGCAGAGACTCTGGTAATGGTGAGGCCGTTGACATCCAGGGTGCGGACACAGTTCCTCTGGTCTGCCTTCAGCACAAAAATATCCGCCTTGTCTTACAGGAGTCAGGATCTGAGAATGGCGGCGGGACCCTGCAGGCAACACCATCATACCAGCTATTGAGTCTGTAGGAGGAGATGGAGTGGTGTTCTCCCTCTGACTCTGCAGCACGGGGGTAAAAGGTGTCATCAGCTGCTCTGAGTTAAAGAATCCCCTGACTGCAATGTAAGGAAGTTCCTTGGACCCCATAACCAGGTCATGGTAAAGGGAGAGGACTAGATCTTTCATGGAGTCCAAATGGCTGCTGCTCAAAAGACCGTTCCTTAAGTTTGTGATGACCATCTGACGTACACTGAGTGGACTCACCAGCTCAGCTACGAGAAAACAAAAAGGTCATCTATGTAAATCATGACATAATCAGACAAATTAAGTATTTAAATGTCAGGATATGGCTTTATATCATCATATGCTATTTCACACATAGGCAATAAGAGGCCCACACCAGAACTCATTCTTTATGAAGGCCTTAAGATTGGTAGAAAGTGTTGTACTGCAAAAGGCTAAATTGCTAGTTTTAAACCAAAGATGATACCAAAAATTTCAAATTCAATTGAAAAACTAAGCATGTTAGCATGTTGCAAACACTAAATAAGTACTGCTGATAGAAATAATTTGCAAAATTATCATTTTAGCTGCATGCAAATTAAAAATATACAGATCACAGTAAAGAATGACTTTGTGTGTTCTTGGTGACTGTGAACAAGGTTTTTATGGAGTATATCAAAATTTGTGATAAATGAATGTAACCCATAATATTTGTGAACAATTGACACATTGTCAGTAAGGTTGCATAGAGTTCCAGTGATGTTTAAAAATGAATTTATAAGTTTAAGTTTCATAAGTTTCCCATAATTATCATATTTTTAAAAATAATAATTCTCATTTGGCTTCGCATTTTCGATTCATACGTATTTTAATATCATTACCAGACTTTCCTTGTATTTTTTAATCATTAATTCATCACTTTATAAACAGTAAGTATCAATAATTGAAATTCATAATGAAAATTTATCACGTTAAGTCTGCTTATTTCTTTTGTTAAAATTAACTGACAGTTAGTCCCTCAGTTTAAAAAAATAATCTTCATGCGGAAAAAATAAATAAATGAACAAATAAAAAAATGGATATATAAACAAGCAAAACATGTACAGTAAAGTTGGTGCACTGTCGGATATTGTCGCAGCGTTTAACCGCACCTTTGATAAAGATGCTTCGGGGGATTTTTTTCCGTTGTAGTTGTTCAGAGTGAAATTTACCTGAAATGTGTTACAAACGCTTGTGTACAGTGATTTATGTGCAACTTTAAAGAACTCTGACCACACTTTAAACTATTTTACAAACGCGAATTTTAAACTTGAATAAATAGCGACCCATTACGCTTTTACAATAGCCTATGAAGGTTAGTATTTAAACTAAATAAGCTGCTGCATTTATAACATTTTTATTGAGAATTTATCTACGTAAATGTTGTAAAGTCAAATAAAATTGGCAAATTAAACTAACTCTCTCTACCCCACCAGCCTCATCCAAAGCATATTCCATATTATCTTTAAAATATGATGGAAGCAATGTTATAGCGTAGGACTACCTGCAGTGGAATCAGGTCACTGGTTCCCCTCAGATGATGTGACTGCTGATAGGAGCAGCAGGATGAATTCAGAAGTGCGCAGTGCAGTACTCTAATCTCTGCTCAAATTCAGAGATTGAATTTGATAGGTTGCGGTTGATTGGACTGCATTTAACAGTGAAACTCCATAAGGACCCAAAATGTACTGCAAAAGGAGCCCAAAAGATCCCAAGGCAAAGAAATGGGATATTCTTAAATGTTCAAACCAATCACAAGATCTACTCAAAAACAGAATTTGTTCAGTTTACTTAATACAGTTACGTCAACAATTTCCACTAAGCTGAGTTTTGTTCTACATAAGTCTAAATGATTATAAAGATGCCAATAAGTGACTTATGTGTAACTAACATAAGCAAATCAGGTAATTCCAAGCTTATATGGTCAGCTTTGATTAGGTCTGTATTCACCTAATTAAAGGTGAACACAGACCTAATTAAGGTGCCCCCCTCTAAAAAAAAAAGCTTACATGTATTAATTAATGCAGACACAAAAATATGTCATTATACTGAATTAAGTTCTATTTACATAAGTTAGTTAACTGTATTTAGTAAAAACCAATCAAACAATACTTTGGAGCTCCAACGTGACTTAAATTAGTGCGGCAATCATTGGATTTCATTTCATTTCATTTGTTTTAACTGGTATAACCGTAGTAGTTTATAGTTGATTTACTAATCCAGCATATGTCAACAATTTGTTTGTTTTGTTACATTCTCCATTTGTCACAGCAGGGTAGCCAGTACAACAGGCTGGACTCAGAATGCAGGCGGAGGCTGAGTGATTTTTCCAAAACTGAATATTTATTTACAACACACAAAACTTGAAACTACGAAATGTAGCTATACATGATTCCAGCGGGTTCTGGGTGAGTGTCCATTTGGCTGTGATCCAGAGAGTCCAGAGTTCCAGATTGTTCCAAGACCAGAGGTGACGGTAGGGGGGCAGGTAGGTGGAGCAGGTAATCTGAATGACGGAGTGACCAGCAATGAAAAGGTAGGTGAGGAACTGCACGGATGACTGAATGTTCCGAGAGGTACTGTGACACAAGAAAAGATAGGTTAGCACAACGAGAATGAATAACAAGAAGTACACAACTTGAAGGCCCGGCACTAACTAAGGTTAGCAGACATTCTGGGGAAGACTCGTTAAGAGTACTGGTATTAAATACCGCCAGCTGAACTGCCAACAGGTGTGCAGAATAGGTGGGCTAATGAGGCTCCACCCGGTGGTGGAAACCTAGAGTTGCCGGAGAAACACTGCCACTCACCGGGACCATGACACCATTTTTATTTTTCCCCCTTCCCTGTCCGACATAAAATGAAAACCTCATATGAACAATTTGAAAGTCTGCTAAAACATATTCAGACATCATTTCCAAAGACCATTACTAGTTCAATGTCTCGATCCAAAACATTCAAGTTCTGTTGATGGTTGGGGACAAAAACCCTTGTTCCAAGTGTTCTGCAGTTCCATTTCAAGGTTACACTAAACAGTCTTTCAGTGCTCCTCTGTTTTCTTGCAGTTTCTTGTCTGAACTCAAGTAGCTCAACTGTAGCTCAAAACCAGTGAGTAAATGAGGTCAAACAAAATGGCAACTGCATTTGCAATGTTACCAAGGTCATGAAGCACTTCAACACATTCAATGATTAGTCCAACATCTTCAAGGTCATCTGTGGGTTCTGCACCTTCCTTCTTAATGGTGAAGATTCCCAGGATCATCTGCCGCATTGCCTAATGGTTGTCCTCAGCGTCCTCAAAATAAAAAGAAATAAATCTTTAGCCAGAGCACAAACCTGCAAAAACATTCTCTTTGCTTCCACAAAGCAAATCTGTGGAATTCAGAGGCGACTAAACTTACCATGTTCTCCTTTATGAGGGTTTCAGGGTCAATGTGTAAGATTATTGTTGTATTGTGCAGTAAACAATCTTAGAAATCTTAAATCTTAGAAATATAGTATCTAACCAGATTCTTACTCTGGATGGTATTGCCTTGGCCTCCAGTAACACTGTGAGGAACCTTGGAGTCATTTTTGACCAGGATATGTCCTTCAATGCACATATTAAACAAATATGTAAAACTACTTTCTTCCATTTGCGCAACATCTCTAAAATTAGAAATATCCTGTCTCAGAGTGATGCTGAAAAACTAGTTCATGCATTTATTACTTCCAGGCTGGACTACTGTAATTCATTATTATCAGGATGTCCTAAAAACTCCCTGAAAAGCCTTCAGTTAATCCAAAATGCTGCAGCAAGAGTACTGACAGGGACTAGAAAGAGAGAGCATATTTCTCCTGTGTTGGCTTCCCTTCATTGG
>VUQG01041827.1:0-10257 GCA_015106755.1 Etia nguti | reverse complement strand
AGTATCAGGACAGGGAGAGACTGTTAAAACCTTATGAGCTGTCTTGCTGCAGAGAAAGTGGAGTCTGTCATCCTTGAAATGCTACCAAGATAGGCAGCTGGCAGGATTGAATGATGCTCTGCCTCTGTGGTCGAGTACAGACATAGGCTTTAAGCAACCATGAGCCACTGATAAGCGTGACAGATTAGGAAGCATGCATAAAGTGGACTAGTTAGATACCTATGAGCCACTTATAGTACAGAATAAATGAGCAGGCAATAAAGTGGACTTGTTAGGGAGAGTTTGCCATCAGCTTTGAAACACTTGAAGTCCATTTTTAAAGAAGGACACAGTTTAAAAATGTATTCTTGGATTGGAAGTGATGAGAAAATCCTGATCAGATACAGACAGATACATGCATACAATACACACTACTGCTCAACAGTTTGAGGTCAGGTGGTACCGGAGCATTTGTGCCCTCACTAACCGGGTGTCATTATTGCCGACATGAGTTACACATAAAACCTCGCTCACTAACTCACTAACTCACTCACTCACTCATTCTCACCCATCCATCACTCACTCCCTTCATTCCACCCTCCCTCATTCACTCCTCCCTCCTTATCGACCTCCCTTACTCACTTAACTCTTCCTTAGTCATTCTCTCCACTCACTCATTCATCACACACTCAACCTCTCACTCAATTATTTACTCTTCCCGTCCTATCTAACTTCCTCAGTTCTTTCCACTCTCATTCAGTCCTCCCTCCTTATATTCCCCAGTCATTTATCCCTCAGTCCATCAGTCCATTACTCACATACTCACTCCCTTATTTCCTCTTCCCACTCCTACTCACTCACTTGCTCCCTACCTCCCCCATTTATTGCTTCATGTTTATGTCCCTCACTTATTGATTTATCTTTACCTGACTCACTTGTTTCATCACTCACTCACTCACTCATTGCCTTTTCCCTCACTAACACTGTCTTACCTTCTACCTCCCTCATTCACTCTTTCCCTTCTTTCTTTCTTTCTCTTCCTACCGCACTCACTAACTTACTGACGTCTAACCCTCGAGCAAGCAAACGTCAAGGCCACAGATCGCAAGGCCTGGAAAGGCATCGCTGACCAAAATGGAAACCCTATGGCACCCACAGCAACGTATTGGCTTCGTGGATGACCTCCCCTACCGACTGCCAGCTAGGGACAAAATTAGAAGAAGACACACATAAACACCTACTCACTAACTCACTTACTCTCTCCCACTCACTCACTCATCCCCCCAGTCACTCTCACATACATATTCACTAACTGACTCAGTCATTCCCTCACCCATAAACACACTAATTTCTTCACTCACTTATCACTCACTCACTGACTCCGTTGCTGATTCAATAACTCCTCCATCACGAACTGACTCGCTCACTCATTCTATCTCCCTTCCATCACTCCCTCCCTTGCTTACTGCCTCCCGCATTCACTCCTCCCTCTTTATTTACATCCCTTAGTCACTTGTCCCTGACACACTCTTTCCCTAACTCACTCAGTCCCCTGCATCCTACCCTATCACTCACTCACTCATTCCCTCCCTCACGCACTCCCTTCCTTTCATCATCTTTGCAGAGTTAGTATCCATGTGTCTATATCTATGTCTGTAGAATTTATTTTCAGATTAAAAACTTACCAGAGCAATCCCAGAAAGATGCATTTTTTACATTATTGGAATGCACACTTATTTTATGAATGAAAGAAAGTAAAACTCATCTTCTTGTTTCTGTCTGTAACTGCCCCCTCAGGCTAATGGATTTTGTTTTGGTATTCTTCGAGCTCCACGCAGAAGCATCTCATGCCATCAAGCCACTGAGACTAATCAGCCGAGTACCAAGTAAGTTGATATTTACACAGTCTGAAGACAATACAGGCCAGAGGCCATGTATTAGTATGGTGGCCCAGAGAGAATTTAACAGTATTTCTCGGGTAGCTTAAATTTAAGTCAAATTGTTTAGACTGGCCCCCCAAATATATTTTTAAAATAATTTTTCTGTTAGTTGAATCCACATTTAAGTCCTTACAGATGTAAGGACCTTGGAAAAAGAACATTTTGAAGAAACATTAAAAGCCCTAAATTACCATGACATGATGAATATGTGTAAACGTCTGACCACAACTGTACAGTGCCATTCAGTGCCAAGAGATAACAAATGTCAGCGCTATACTGCTCAGCAAATACAAATTAAAAAATGTATTTCAGGTTGCTAAGTACAGTAAAGTTTTCAAAGAAAGTTAATTGTTATTTATGTAAACTTTTATTTTCTTGCTGTTCATCTGTGTAGGTATGTGGATATTAGTGTCAACACTCCTTGAAACAGCCCACATGCTTGGAAATGTCCTCGCCATATCTTTGGTGTCGTGGAAGTTCAGATGAGGGCAGGCAAGTTGCGGAACTGCTGCTTCCTGGGAGAGGACATCCTCACGTAAAGTAAACTGCTTCATCTGCTCTTTTAATATTAGCATTTTTTCTTTTCTCTCCGGTGTAGCACTAGCTTCTAACAAACTTTAACAAAATACAGTCATATGAAAAGTTTTTTACAGCACTCTATAAAAAATACACACTTTTTGTGAAAAACTAAGCAGACCCCATGATTCAGTAGCTTGTAGAACCACCTTTAGCAGCAATAACTAATTGTTTTAAATCACGTCTCAAAACTCATCTATTTAGAATTGCATACACCTGATCTGTCTTAGTCCATTTTTACCTTGCTCAGTTTTTATACTTGCTTTTATATTTTTATGACTGTATGTCTAAATTTTATTTTACAATGTTTATTATATATATATATATATATTTTTTTTTTTTTTCTGCTGCTATTGTTCACGTGTTATTGTAAGGTGACCTTGAGGGTCTGAAAGGCGCCTATAAATAAAATGTATTATTATTATTATTATTTTCTTTTCGACTTTATTAGACTCTGACAGGAATTTTGACCCACTCTTCCTTACAACCAGTTCACTGAGGTTGGTGGACATTAATTTATGCAAGGCTCTCATTTTAGATCTCGCTACAGAATTTTAGTTGAGTTAAGATTTGTACTTTCAGGGCCATTGGAGCTGGGGATGTCACCAGAACCAGTAGCAACACCTTTTAATATCAAAATTCTGAAAACACAACAGTGAGTAAACTGTAAGCAGAATATATAGTAGGGTTGTCAAAAAACTGATACTCAGATGCTAATTGATACTAAACGCTAATATCAGATAACATACTCATTTGCCATTTTCACCTCCTTCAGCTGACATGCAGCTTCACACAGCACTGCTACAGACAGGTAGGCACACAGCCCATCCCCTCAGTAATAGCTGAACACATGAATAGTAGTGCAACAAACTTGATGAAGCATCTGAAAGACGGACTACTAAGGAATAGCTGGTGTACCTTTAATATTATATCTAAAATTAGCTGTATTTTCCATAGTTGCTATTATATCCAATGCAGAAACATTGAAACAATAAGCTAATGTTGGGGCTAGGAAGCAAATGTTATCAGTCCTGTCTGTCTGTAATTTCAATAGACAGTGTAATTTAATAGCATAGCACAGTTATTTGTTTCTGAAATGTTACGTTTAAAGGTCTTTGATTGAACTTGATGAAAGTTTACCAACAGCCAGGCAGAAACTGTAGTGGTCTATGATAACAAATATGTGACCATCACATCACAAGAAACGCAGCAAACAAACAAGGCTGACTCTAGAATGACGGCAAGGTGCCCAGGTTCTGTGGCTGCCAAACTAGCCTAAATCATCACCCCTCCACCATCATGCTTGACAGTTAGTATGAGGTGTTTGTGCTGATATCTCATGCTTGGTTTTTGCCAAACATGGTGAACTGCATTATGGCCAGATATCTCTAATTGGGTTAATCTTTTCAAAGGACATTGTTCCAGAAGTCTTTTGGTTTGTTCAGTTAAAACTTGGAACATCTAAACTGTGCTGTCATGTTTTGTTTTGTTTTTTGGAGACAGATGAGGCATTCTCCCGGCAGCCCTTTTGAACAAGCCATACTTCTTCAGTCTTTTTTCTAATTGTACTTCCACGAACCCAAACAGGCCACGACATTTAACACCTTAACTGAGGCCTGTGGAGTCTGAGATGTCTGGTTTGGTGTTTTGCATTTTTAGTGAGCATTTGCACAGTATGAATGTGGGATGGATTTGCTGGGAAGTCTATTACTGAGGAGATTGTAACATTATATTACTACGTTGAGTGCTCCAGATCAGGAAACTGCTAAAACTTCCACTAGCTGCCTTTACCCTTTATACTCCTGTAGGTACATCTACACTGGGAGTAATTTGCAGCAATGTGGCAACCAGAGAGCTTAAAAAGTCATTCCACCACATTCCACCACTTTAAGCAAGAAGATAAGCGGCAGGTTGGTCAACCCTGACTTGCAAATGGTTAAGGCAGCAGATAGCAACCACTTAGAATAACACAAACTACTCATATGTGGCGCAAAGACCCTAAACGATCCCTTAGTTACGTTAAGTTAAGCTGAGACTTACCTTGACACACTGAGTGTTTCTTCTTGATTCACCTCTTTTCATTCTATTAACTTTGGCTTTCTCTTCCTTGGTGTGCCTTTTGAGGTACCTTTTGGGGTACTTAGCTGGTACATGTACCATTATCTGCATAGAACACAGGCAGCTGGTCTCTTGGTAAATGGCAGGCAGGTCATTGATTAAGAAACTGAAAAGCAGCAGGCCAACGAGTAATCCTTGGGGAATACTCATTCTATTTTCCAGCAGAGATTACTTTTCATGGTCAACTATCACACACTCTTCTCTTGGGTAAAGATATGGCTTTAAACAATCAGGCGCTTATTTAGAAAGATTCAATTTATGAAATTCTATATTGCCAAAATGTTTGCTTGTCTGCCTTTGCACGAATATAAACTTGACTCACATCCCATTCTTAATCCACAGGGTTTAATATGATGTTAGCCCAACCTTTGAAGCTATAACAGCTTCAGCTCTTCTGGGAAGGCTTTCCACAAGGTTTAGGAGTGTGTTTGTGGACTTTTTGACCACTCTTCAAGAAGTGCATTTATAGGTCAGTCACTGATATTGGACTAGAAGGCTTGGCTCACAATTTTGGCTCTAATTCATCCCAAAGCTGTTCTGTCAGGTTGAGGTCAGGACTCTGTGCAAGCCATTCAAGTTCTCCCACACCAAATTTGCTCATTCATTTCTTTATAGACCTTGCTTTGTGCACTGGTGCGCAGTCATGTTGGAAAAGGAAGTGGCCATCCCCAATCTGTTTCCACAAAGAAATTGCCCAAAATGTCTTGGTATGCTGAACCATTAAGAGTTCCTTTCACTGTAACTAAGGGGCTGAGCCCAACTCCTGAAAACAACCCCACATCATAATCCTCCTCCACCAAACTTTACACATGGCACAATGCAGTCAGACAATTATTGTTCTCCTGACAATTGCCAAACCCAGACTTGTTCTTTGGATTGCCAGACAGAGAAGCATGATTTGTCGCTCCAGAAAACGTGTCAGCGTGCTTTACACCAGTGCATGCAATGCTTTGCATTGTGTTTAGTGATGTAAGGCTCAGATGCAGCTGCTCAGCCGTGGAAGCTCTCAAAGCACTGTTCTTGAGCTAATCTGAAGGCCATATGAAGTTTGGAGGTCTGTAGGGATTGATTTTGCAGAAAGTCAGGGACCTCGGCCTACCATTTCATGGCTGAGCTCCTGAGAGTGACCCATTCTTTCACAAATGTTATTAGAAGAAGTCTGTGTGCCAAGGTGCTTGATTTTGTGTGTGTGTTGTGTATACAAAGATATCCATGATAGCTCCTGTGTCCCTTTTCAGTGCTGAAGGCCAAGAAGCTCAGAGTTTTGTTGAAAACAATTACTAAGACACTGTCACAGGTAAACATCCAGAATAAACTCACTAAGACCAAGTTAAATTTATTATGCTTTCAGAGGGCTGAAATAAACCAGTCAGTCAGAGGAAAATTCTACCATATGTACAGTAAATGATTCATTTGCTTTCCAGATGGACACTAAAGGTGCTCACTTTTAAGCTGAACTTCTCACAAGGTGCCATCTTTAATAAAAATCTCTTAGTGCTGGTTTCACAAACAAGGTTTAAGTTAAGTCAGGTTAAGGACTTACTGTAAAGAACCTTCAAATGGCCTAAATGAGCACATGTTGTTTGGATAACGGTGCTGTTAAAAACCCAAAATGGAACGCAAAAATCATTACTGTAAGGAACAGCGACCAATGCAAAAACAATAATGTAATGAGAAGATAATTTGACATAAATATATACATTATAGTCTTTAAAGAGGATTTCACAGGCATTTTGGTTCCAGGTTGGAAACGTGTCTGCTCTTTATGTTCTTCTTTTTCATCTACGCTGCACTGGGAGTGGAGCATAAATTGATACACTAACTTTAAGAACTTTGGGATGGCGCCGCTCAGACTGTACAAAGTGTGCATAGGGGAAAACTGGAGTGGGAATTTGAAGGTACTCATTCACCCATGCACACAAACTCTGTACATGTTGTCTTTTAAACAGTGAAGCCCAAAAGCTGTTGTGTAAGGAATAATCAACAATGAATCTCCTTCACTGTTAGACCATTCAAGGTTTTATGGTTAATTTGTATCTGCTCTGTGTCTCTAAAGGACACATTACGCGTGTGCCGTCCCAATGATAAAGCCTGTCCGAGCTACCTGTGGTGGGCCTCGCCAATCTGCTTCGCCACCTTTGTGGTCATGGCTCAGTTTGTTCTGGCAAACCTAGTGGTGGCAGCCGTCATGCAAGCATTGGAGGAGCGCAAAGAGGTAGTGTTGCTACATGTGAACAGAACTAGAGTCACTGTCCCCAGTGTTGTCATCATTATTAAAAAAAGTAATTTATTACACATTACTCTTTACATTTTTTTTACATTAACTATTCACTAGAGAAAGTAACTTGTTACAGTTGTTACATTGCTTTCATATTACTATGGAACTTGACCCAAAACACACTGTTGCATAATTACCAGTTAACAATAAAAACCTTATACTACAGTTCCATACAGCAACACAAATCCTCATCTTAATCAGGAAACATGCAATTTTTCTTTTTAGTTTTTACATATAAACACAAAACCAACAACACAAAGCAAATTCCAAATCCAGCCCAAAGAGACTTTAAAACAATCACCACAGTGATTCTACTGTAGAAACAGGAAGAGGTAGAAATGGACCTGACAGCTTATTAAAGCCTTGGTTACCTGTTGATCTTCAACAGGTAACAAAGCAGGGCAGCTACTGAAATAGAGAAGGCGTGGTTAGCGTGATGGAACTCAGCTGTGCCAGCCATCCTTCCCCAGTACTGTTGCCTGAACCCACTGCTCCACCTTTCCCCTGCAGCTGAGCCATAGACCACACCCTGCCACATTGATATACAAAATTCAATGAAGGTATTTGGCAATTAGACTCTGATGGCCCATCACAGCAGAAGGGAATCCCAGCAGTGATAGGGATTAGGGCAGGACCCCCCGGAGTCTAGATGCTGGTGGTGGAAATGAAGATGGAGGCTTAAATAGAGCCTGATTAACATGAGAGAGGCGGAGACGGGAAGGAAGTGGGTTGCACGAAGGCATGTGGGAGAGAGAATGACAGATGAGCAGTGAGATTTAAAGTACGCGGAATGGAAGCTGATTGGTCTGAAGAAGACGGGTAGAAAGATGATTAGACTAGACCAGTGATGTTGCAATGACCTTGACAGTGTGGGAAAGTGGAAGTGATGTAAAGCTTAGCTTAGCCACCAAACACATGGGAAGTAGACAGAAGCATGACTACAGCTCTTCCTTTTTGAACTTATGCATAAGCTTCATTATCTGCTTCACTGAGTGAATGGGTTAAATGCAGAGAGGAATTTCCCCACGGGGATCAATAAAGTATACATTATTATTATATAGCTTATTTTGTTTAGTGTCACATCTTTATTGTAAGTGTCCCGGCTTATGTGAAAAATACTCCTGATAAAATGGTCACCATGAAAAGTGTTAATAATAATCATAACTATATAAGCAAAGTTTGAATTTGTGACTGTAATACTGAAATATCAACGTAACGCAAGAACATTTTAATATTTCAGAAAAACACTAAGAACCCGGAGTTAAATGATTCCTCAGACACCTCACAGGCCTGGCAGTCTTCAGGTGAACCTGTGCAACCCAGCTCCACCGAGGCCACTGAGGCACATTAGTGTTAATCATTTTTTACCTTTGTGTTATTTTGCTGTTTTCTAATATTATCTTCCAGTATCTTGTACATTTACAATATTTTATATAAAATTGTTCAAACTTTTTTTAAAAATTAAAATAGTTTAAACTTCACTTGAATATTTTTATAATGTAAATAATTCCTTAATTTGGTCTTGTTACCAATGTGAGCCACCAACTGCTTGATAAACACACTCAGAAAAATCATTCCTTCCTCTGACAGCACTTCTGAAGAAGCTGTCCAAGAAATAAAAGGTGGTGGAAGAGCAATCGGACGATCAGAGAAGTTTGAGCACTGTGACGGAGGGCAAATAATCTCCTCAACATCATCTTCAGTGTGTTCAAATTCTGGCTCCATATGTCCAGGTGAAGACTTCTGCAGCCTAGAATAAACAATTTAAAATCATTAAGAAAAAATATCATAAGTCCAACGGTTGGGTATGACTTAAAACTTGTGACTTACCCATGCAACAGATCTCGGTGACATGGGATGGCGACTGCTTCATCAGAGTGAATCTAGAAAGAAAAGGAAAGAGATCTGTGCCACACCAAGAAAAAGCTTTCACTCTGATGACACTTTAAAATAATCACAGTGCTTTGAAATCATTAAATCATTTTGCTGCTTCATTAAAGATATCAGATAACAACACAAAAATTAGGTAAATATATATTTACACTGATTAATTTTATCATATAATCTAACTATTCACTATGAAAATTTACCCTGATTTTAATCAGCCAACAGGTTTTATTTTATTTTTAAATTTTCCTTTATAACTCATAAACTACTTGAAATACACTTGTAATCTTTTGATAAAAGAGACATATATTTGCACTAACTGTACAACTGATATTTTTAAATATATATTTTCACTAATATAAGAAGTCAGAGTTTTACTATGGGTCCTTGGGTGTGGGATTTTTTTATTTATTTTTTAGATCAGTTGAAAATAAATTTTAATCAAATATACTGATGGTCTGATGAGCCAAGAACACTTACATAATACCGATAATAGATATTAACATATATTATTACTGTAAAACATCGTCTTAATAGAATCAAGCAGTAATTGATTTTGGTGGTGTCTCAGCAACTGCAGACGGCTGAGCAGGCAGTTCCTGCAGGCAGAAGCCGCAGGTTGAGTAAGCGGTGGTCCAAAAGCCACAGGTGGTTGAGCAGGTGGCTGCGCGGCAGCCGTAGGTGGCTGAGCAGGTGGTTGAGCAGATGGCTGAGCAGGCGGCAATGTGGCAGCCACAGGCGGTTCCACAGACGGTTGTGGAGTTGAGCAGGTGGAAACGGGGCAGGAGCAGGCAGTTCCACATGCGGTTCTGCATGGAGGCAGCGGTGCGGTTGAGCAAGCAGTGTCGCGTTAGCCGCAGGCGGTTGAGCAGGTGGTGGCCTGGCAGCAGCAAGCGGTTTAGCAGCCGGTCCACAGATGGTCGTGCGGTTGAGCAGGTGGCAGCGCGGCAGGAGCAGGCAGTTCCGCAGGCGGTTCCTGTGGGCGGCGGGGCCATTGAGCAAGCAGTGGGCGGCAGCCGCAGGCGGTTCCGCAGGCAGTTCCGCAGGCAGTTCCTGAAGGCAGTGCTGCGGTTGGGCAAGCAGTGGCAGCCACAGGCGGTTGAGCAGGTGGTTTCACAGACAGTGGTGTGGTTGAACAGGTGGCAGCGTGGCAGGAGCAGGCGGTTCCGCAGGTGGTTCCTGAAGGCAGCGGTGCGGTTGGGCAAGCAGTGGCAGCCACAGGCGGTTGAGCAGGTGGTTTCACAGACGGTGGTGTGGTTGAACAGGTGGCAGCGTGGCAGGAGCAGGCGGTTCTGTCGGCGGTTCCGCAGGCGGTTCTGCAGGCGGTTCCTGCATGCAGCGGTGCGGTTGGGCAAGCAGTGGCGTGACAGCCACAGGCACTTGGGCAGGTGGCGGCGCAGCAGCCACAGGCGGTTGAGCAGGCGGTTCCACAGATGGTGGTGCGGTTGAGCACATGGCAGCGCGGCAGAAGCAGGCAGT
>VUQG01041822.1:0-18275 GCA_015106755.1 Etia nguti | reverse complement strand
CATTCCCCAACTCTCTGTGAATGGTACTCATGGCCATTGATCAGTGGTCTTTGATCAGTGGGTTTTGGTCAGTGGTTGTTGATCAATGGTCATGAGAATTTGCATAATTAAGATTAAGGAACTGACCTCCCAGCCCATTGTTCCTTCAGTGGGCTGGTTTCAGTCGTTATGCAAATGTACTGTTTATAAGATTGGGGAAACCTGCAGTCAGCTGAGACTGAAGAAGTCACTTGGATGAGTGACGAAACGTTTCTCCCACAAAACGCTACGTCCAGATGAACAGAATGAACTTTTGGAGATTTACTTTCCTGGATGATTGAGAATGCATCAAGAAGTACACAGGTGATAGATAACATATTAGTGAATTAAACAAATCTACACACTGCTTTCAATACACCCCTGACAAGTACTGGCATGTTATTTGTCAGTGTTTCAGATCACCTTTCACACTTATTGGGCTGCTGCATCGCCACAACTCTGCATCTCAGGCGATTTCAATTCCGTTCAATTCCGAGCTTCATCTGCTTAGGTTCTCCTTACATTTCTAACTACTGCTGTGAATGTTTTTTTTAACTGAATTAAGCGAGGCATGGTCATTAGTTATCGATAAATTAGCCTACTGTATGATGTTGCCTGATTCTTAGTGCCAAATAGAAACAATTATCTTTCATTTTTACTAGCAACTCTAATTTCATTGTTACTATTATTGTATAGTTTATTATTACAAGTACAATTTACATGTTCTGTTGAAATTCTTGTCATCATCACTATTAGTATATGCTAATCCTTCTATTTGTCATCTTCGCACTACATTATTATTGTGTCTTGACTACTAAAACCTGTTGTTAGTAGGTTGTATAAACACTGTCTTTTTCTCCTGTACAGTACTTACAGTTATTTAGAAAGAAAAGTAGCAGCTCTTTTACTCTGCTCAATGAGTTTTGATTTAGTGAGTGAGATTACTGATTCTTCCAGAACATCTCTGACAGAAGTGAAATCACAAATAAAATTTACATAACAAAACCGAGAAATGTCTCAGAACTGTACACTTTCATCTCTGTGGACAGGGTGGATTTACAAAACAAATGCACCATTGTTATTACTGTTTGGTTAAAGACAGACAAGCTTGGGGCCTCTCCACAGAGCCCCAAACTGAACATTTTCAATTCTGGCAACAAGGTTTAAATTTCCATTGAGATGTATTACTGGCTCACTTTGAACTTGGAATCCATCTTGTAGGAAAGAAAACTTACACATTTGAAAAAGTTGACTTCTTAAGAAAATCAATTTTTCACACATGTAGACTGGGTTTTTTGCAATATTATACAATCATGCAGTCATTACTGGTAACAATTTGTCTTTTTGCAACCTGCAATTTTTCTATTACCCTGTCAGTGTTCAAGTCTAAGGTTTTATGTATCATGCTGTACCATGTTCTATGTATCAGACATAGACAATAACCTTCTTTTAATCAGTTTAATACGTTTATTATAACAGAAACATCAACATCTCAAGTGAAAGTCCATTCAGGTCAAAAAGCACTTTACAAAAAATGTTGCCAGTCTAATATAATAAAAGCGACAATAGCAATATGCTGTTCAAATGAAAAACGAGAAGGCAAAAACAACATGTTTAAAATTCTTAATATGTTACTTTTAATGTATAAACACCAACACACTAGTGGTAGAGTTCAGTTTATTTTTTTAGTTTTTCTGCATATAGAAAGATCTGATATTGTTACCTGTGTATCATACAATAAGTGTAAGATAGCTATAGAACAACCCTACATCAAAGAGCTGTGATAACATCACTTTTAATGGAAACTGCAAAGTGTAAATTGCAAAGATGCAAGTTGACTGCATACAGGCCTACAATCTTACATTCTTTATTTATATGCATATTTCACTATATTTACATTTTACAGCATTTACCCAAATACTGGGAGAAAACACAAAGCATATATGTTTAACAAGTTGACTGGTGCAAAGTGCGACAGGCAGACAGGAGAGACACGTTCTGATAAAACCGACTGCATTATCACTGAGACACATGATCTCTTTAATAAGGAAACGATACAATAAAGTGATAGTAGTCTGAATTCTAGACTGAAACCGCTAAATCAGTTAAACAATCATATCAGTTATAGCTTTTATAGTTCATATCACAGTAGGCACACCTGGGCTATGGCTTCAGGCAGACCAGGTGTCATCTGAGAGAGCTCACTTTGCAGCATCAGTGTCTTGGAGATTTCCAGAGTTGGTAAGAGACTGCCATAAAAGCAGCTATCCTCACCTTGGAAAATGTCCAAAGCCACAGTGAGTGGTTTTATAAGCAATATTAAAGGAACCAATATTCCTGTTAAGTGATGGTGTCAACGTCTAGTCGGCTACAGAGATTGTTCAAAGCTTGCATGGGAATGTCCGTAATGTAGGATAGGGCATCCATCTCGTTGTTGTCGGCACTGTGAGTTTTTATCCAGTCAATAAAGGCCAGAGTATTTTCCTGTTGCACTTCTGTACACTGATATGGACTCTGTGTTTGCTGTAAGCCATTTGTCAACATCATTACTTGAAATTAAGTTTAGTGTGTATCTCAGGTTAGGGGGCAGAGAAAAATGTCCTTGGTCAGTGCCAGTGGAGAGCACGTCTCCAACATCTGTGAATGTCACAGCTTGTTCTTCATCCTCTTCATCAGAATGTGACGCTGCGGGCTCATACATCTTGAAAGCCTTCAAAAAATTTGTTCCATTGTCAGTGGCAGTTGCCATGTCTTTGCGTGACAATCCATAAGCTGAATGAATCTGTTCAATTTCACTAGCTATAACATCGTCTGTGTGTCGTCCTTTAAGCTGCTTGCAGACAGTTGCAGCTTTGTCACAGTGAAAGTTATTTGGGTTAACCAAGTCCCAGAAAGCTTTATTGTGGCAAGTCCAAATGTTAGCTGTTGTAGACACATTCAGAGCTCCGAAATGTTTTCTTTAGCTCAGTTTCCATAATATCTGGAGAAACTTTTCCTGTCTGAGACTGGTCTGTGGTTGCTTGCTTGTGGTCACCATACACAGTCTGAGCGTCACTCTCCCTCCTGCTGTGGGAGTCTTTCGATACTAGCTTAGTGTTAGTTAGGGCTGCCACGATTCGATGCATCGTTTGAAGCTTTGTAAGATCCTGAAAGACGCAGGAATAAGTAGTAGGATTTAAGAGTGTAATAATGGACTGAAACAGAAGATGGCAGCAATGCATCTACAAGGATGCCAGCTGCCGTTAAATGCCAAAGAAGAAGAAGAAGAAGCAGTCTCTGGTGTTAGTTGTGTCCAAATTCAGGGGCCGCATTTGTAGGCCGATTACGTCACAGCGACGCGACGAAGGCTGTCCAAATTCGAAGACTCCTCCAAATGCGTCCTCCTTTTCCCCAGATTTAAAAGATGGGTCTGGTGTATCCTTCGTGGCCCAGCCTATCCCAGAATTCATAGCGCGGCCCAAGCCAATTCCAGTTTCTAACACTGGCAGCAGCTACTTAGTTTTAATATTACTCTTATTACTCTTTCTGGGTCACAAAATAAACTTTTAAAATATTTTCAGGCGAGAATGTAGCCGTGTAAACTTCAAATATCTGCTCGATTTATCAAGACATCACACATTTGCAAAAGTGCTCCGACGTTTTCTGAGACGGCTGTTACCCACCAGCTCAATAGTTAGCCGGGGGTTCAAAGCTCACTAGAGCCGGCGAGAACAGCGAACTCCCGGCACATCGTTTTCAAACCCCCCGCGGTCTTTCACTACTCAGGTTAAACATGATATATACGTTACTTAGGTAACTTAAAAATGTTATTGTTTGGCTTTTTTAAGTGTTTTGTTTGTTCCTGAGTAAATCGGTTTGGCTGAGATTAAAGTTATAGTTTTCACACAGCTGAATAAACGTCAAACAGAAAACTGATTAAACAGAAGTGTGAGATGGTCGAGAATTTACTCCAGTGTCCTGTTATACTTTAGATAGTAAGGAGCAGACGGCTGAGGTTATTAAACTCCCCCAAGACAATCTGCAAATTTCATTAAAATTTTAATAAACTATCATCTTATCTTCATTTTTGGTTAGCACATACCTTAAACACTTCAAGCTGTAAGCTAATGATAGTTATATAAGAGCAAATGCATGCTGGTGCAATAAGCTGTACGTTTTACACAAGTGCAGATATGAAGTGGATTTTGAACTTGAGCAACAAAAGTAAGTAATGTATTTTTTTTAAATTAGTAACTGTAATATGATTACTTAATCTTGGACAGTAATGTGTTACATTACTGTGTTAAAGGAAATTGTAATGTGATTACAGTAATAAGTTATCAACCATCACTTATGCTAACAATGAGAAAAGACATCAGCAATGATCCTAAAAAGGTGTTGCCCATCAGTCTGGGAAGGGTTAATGGAACATTTCCAAACAACCAGACATACAGGGAAAAAGATTATTCACAAGTGGAACATTCAAAAGAGTTGCCAATCTTCCCAGAAGTGGACATTCCACCAAATTCAATCAGACTGTGTGATCATTGCAGTCACTGAGTTAACCATGAACACCTCCAGAGTTAATGCGAGGTCTTATGTCTGAAAGCTAAACTTTTTCCTAAATTACATCATACAATGATTCCAAGCACATCAGCAAATCTACAAGAAAATGACTGAAAAAGACAAGAATCATAGAATCATAGTGTTACAATGGCCTAGGCAAAGTCAATACTGCAATACTGTGGTGGGATCTTAAAAGAGCCATGTTTAAACAAATGACCACAAACCCATTCAGAACTGAAGCGTTATGAGGAAGAATGGCCCAAAATTCCTCCACAACGATTCCTCCGACTTATTTTTCCCTAAAGTGGTTCTACAAGCTATCGATTCCTGTGGTGTTCCTTGTTTGTCCTTCAGTTGGTCTCTATTTTGTCTTTGTCTTTTTTAAATAAACAGTGACACAGTGTAAAATTCAGGTTGTATTGACCTAATTTTAAAACTTTAAAGTGGTATAATTTCTTTCTTTTCTTTACCATGGTTGTATGTCTTGTCTCTTACCTCTCCAGGAAAGCCCTGTCCATTAAGGAGGTGCTCTGAACCTTGAGAGTCTTCACTGCCAAAGTGGACGCGGACCTCTTCCAGCCGGTAGCTGTAACCCAGTGGGCCCCCAGAGATGTTCACCAGGTGGGCTTTGTCTGGCCGCAGGGACACATGCTTCCCTGTGTTGTACATGGTGCCTCCCATCTACAGTGAAACAGTCAGAGGGGAATGGGAGATAATGAGATGATAGCTGTCATTTCACCAGTACATTTTTGTTAGATGGGAGTACACGATAGAGTAGAAACTGACTGAAAAATAATGAGTAGATCAACATAAGGAGTCTTAAGCTCTAAATGGCACCATTCACAAAGCTAATGGATACGAATGGTTTGTTATTAACAAATCTTGAATTGCATGTGAGCTACTAGGATCCAGTCAGTGCTCTGAATTTTAATAAGGTGGTAGGTAGGATTTTTTGTACAGACACAGTACAGTAGAGGTGCTAGTTTTTATGGCTTGTTAATGAATATCATAAAAGTCTGTCAGGCTCTTTCCTGAAATCTCTGGTTTAATCTGTTTGACACATGTTTTCGTGTGTAATTTGATAGAAGCTGAGAAAATTAGCAAAGGGATGACATTACAAAATGCATTATACTGTCACACGTAATTATTATTGAACCACGTATTAATGAATGAGTAAATCCATGACTTTATCAAACACAGTCATTTCCAAAATACATTAAGACTGCTGTAAAAATACATTATGGCAGCAATAAGTAGCAGGGTTACCTGCATCCTCCTCCTGCTCCATCAGTGATGGGCTTGGCATTGGCCCAGTCTCAAATTAATCTGATATGAAAGCAAACAGATTGCCAGCACTCACTATTTGTGGTAATATTTATTGTTCAGGTATGAACCATATTTTTTGGGTTGATTTAATTCTGTTATTTTTATATCCACTCATGATTTTTCGGTTGTATTGTCAGAAAGGTGTCGAATGTTGTAAAAACAAGACAATGCAACAACTTGCAACATGATTTGCTACTCTTTTACAATACAAAAATCATTACTACTTAAAATTCTAATGACAGTACTGGCAATAAACTGTAAACCATTATGGAGTTTTAATGTGGGTGTTGCTTTTATTATTACTTTCATGATTTATAGAGTATAACATATGCTACCTCTTAACTCTTTTAGTGAAACTGTTAATGAGCCACTTATGTATTTTTAACATGGATAATCCCATTGCCCCCAGCACCAAAACCATCATGGCCCACTTACAGAAGTATATCAACTTTGTCTACTACCAAAATGAAGAATGAACAGGAACATGGCTGTGTTGAGTGATGTGGTTTCCTGAAATCCCCCACCACCTGTCATTTGTGAATGTGAGAGTGAATGGGTGAATGACTGAATGTAGTGTAAAGCGCTTTGGGGTCCTTAGGAACTAAGTAAAGCGCTATACAAATACAGGCCATTTACCATTTAAGGGTCAAGCTAACCCTGGAAAACAGTGACCCCCACTCTAGAGGGGCTGTTCTCTCCCTTCTACTTGCAACGTATTTGTTGTTCGAAGGTATCAGGACAGCGATTCAGGTTAGTTTTTTTTTCACAATTAATAATAAGGCTTGAAATGTCAACCACACAACTGATCATAACCACCAGCAGGGATCTGCTGCTCATTACTATATCAGGCCTTTTATCACAGTTTGGCAGGCAGGGAGTGGGCCCAAGTGTAAGATTCCACAGACAGAGGGTCACTCAAAAGGTAACTTTACTACTCAAACTCAAAAATCCTTAATATGAAAACTCCGAGACTACAGAAGAAACACAGAACACAAGAAGGAAAGAGCATGAAAAACAACTTGAAAGAGGACAAGGGGACACACAATAAATACATAGCAGGTAATGTTGGAAGATGGAAAACAGGTGGGAAACACCGTGGAAGCAAATCAGAAATAACAAGATAAGTTAAACTGAACAAAAAGCACATGAGACAACAGACTGTCTTAGTAAAACATACAGGAAACATAACTAAAACCGAGACAGAGACTAAGACTGTTTAAACAAACAAGGAGAAATGACTGACTTCACTAAGGAGACGTAAAAGGACAAAGACAACAAATAACCTAGTCACCTAGTCAAAAGTCATCTATAATTAACCTGGAGACACAAAATAGAGAACTAAACCACTTCTCAAAACCCAAAAAACATAACGAAACTACAACAACTACCGCTGTGAGAATGTGATGAAGTAGTCAGATACCCTACTAAGTAAAGACATTATTGGCTATTATGATTAAAAAAGTAAATCCTGTCTTTGATATTTAATTGACTTAGAAATTGACTTAATCTACTAGGTAGATTAGAAAGTAGCAACTCCTGCTACAGTTATGGCACAAAGCTCCTGTAATGCAGCACAAGAAATCACTACAAGAGTAGGTGGCGCAATTAATAGAATACAAAGGCAAACTAAAATCACTAAAATCCTACAAAGTAAGTCATTAAAATAATGAATTATAACATTAAAATAAAATATAAACTGTTAAATCAAACGGGATACACAGTCAATGACAATAACAACAATAACTGAATATTACTACGGGAGGAAACTAGTGTATAATTCTTTCTATTTGTAGTCTATTAAAATCAAAATTCAGCCAGGAACATTACGGCATTCAGTGTAGAATTCCTTTTAACTGCTTTTCTTTGTGGTTGTGGTACATTTCTGTACATGTCCGCTAATATTTCTGTACTTTTGTTGAAACCAGAGAAGAAAATCTTCCAAACCAAACTTTCTTCTTGCCTTCTGCCACTTCAGCCTCAAATCATTCTTTCAGAAAAAATTTCCAGTGTCCACAGATGCATACTTTTTCTGTCTGGTTAACTGTGCCTCCGTCACCAACCCTTTAGATTTTGTGCGTGCTAGGTGCCTTTATCCCTTCCTCTGTGTATGAAGAATACAGTGAATATGTTTGTGTGGATTGAAACAGCTTTTCGTGTTGCTAAAACAGCCCCAGAGCTGTATGTTGTCAGCTCCTCACAACACCCCTGGCAACACGTAAAGTATTAATGCTCTTTACCCGAAACCCAACCATATTTATCATACATATTATATGACACTGCAGCAATCACATATTCATTACCGCTGTTTGTATATAATAAATGAGGAGAAAGCACTCAGCTTCAGTTTAATTGTGACACACCACTGCTGGGGTAGTATAAAATTAAACAATTACTCACCAGCCTGGAATCTATTCACGGCATTAATCCTCGAAGAAAAGCACGAAAGGGATTTAGAATCTAAAAATGGATGATTTTCACTCTTCTACGTCACTCGACAGGTTCAGGAAGCATAAAGACAAATGCATTTTCATTTACACGTCGTGTGATATGTACCAGTATTATGCTGGAAAATTTGCATAGTCTAATCTTAAATCTCCAATTTGAATTCAGCGAACTACGTCGAAGAATGGCCTGTTTATAAGATGTGTGTGAGTTACATCAGCAGACTGTTGGCTATTGGCCCAAACAGTTTCACAGTTCAGCAGCATGTTGTCTTCATTGAACCACCCTCATCAGGTCATGCTACAGCTAGGTTGAAAATTATTTTCCAACCATTGTGCTGTTGGTTTACATGTGTGATTTTGGTCCTGTGGAATTAACCTTTCCAAAGCTTCAGGTCTTGGACTGCTGCTCGGACATTCTTCTGTGACTTTTCTTCATAAAGCTTTGAATTCCTTGTTTATTCCAGGAGTGTGACAGTATCACTGTCAGTCACAAAGTGTTTAGCTATTGCTGCAGTTAACTAGCTGCTGAAAGGAAAGAGAGCAGCAGTAAAGTGGATAGTGGATCTGTAACAATAAAATTACTGGCAGGTGAATTTTAGCATGTTTGAAATGTTAATTAATACTGGTATGCTATGCTTAGCATACTCAGTGAGCTGCAAATTTACCACAAACCAATTTGAGATTCAGTTTTGGTGTACAGTGCCTTTTCCTCCCCCTAATAACAGTGGTATATTCTTGCCAAATAACTTTACCTTTTGTCTAATCTGTCTAATCTCCTTGTATTACTTGGAAAATGCTCCTTCAAGTAGACTGCAGCATCTGCAGTGAGGTGGAAACTGTACCTCTCTGCTGTGGCAAAGAGAGAACTGAGTGTAAAGGTGAGTAGCAACCCAAAGATCAAAGATACAAGGGGCAGAAATGAGCTTTCTCCAAAAGGTGTCTGGGCTTAGCCTTATAGATAGTGTGAGGAGCTTAGTGATTCGGGAAAAGCTCAGAGTAGAGCAGATGCTCTTCCATGAAAGGAGCCTATTAAAGTGGTTCAGATATCTCACTGTAATTCCTCGTGGGTGAATCCAAACTAAAGAGGACACACCTGACCCCCAGACAGATCAAGAACACACTGGAGACATTACATCTCTGGCTGGCTTGGGACCACTTTCATAACCCTAAGAAAAGATGGAGGAGTGAGATCCAACCATCTCTGCTGCTGTGACCTATACAAGTGGTAGGAAATGGATGGTTCAAAGTATCAAGATAAGACCAAATTATCAGCAAAAAATACAGAAATCCTCATAATTTCAGATTTCACAAACTTTTTCTGTCATTGTATGTTGGTGAAAAATCCTTAAGACAAAGAGGGCTCTGAAGTTACAGCAGAGGAGAGGCTGCTTGTACAGACAGGCAGCACACAAGCTAAGATCTCAAGTCACTTCCACATCTCTTATCGAATCTGCATTAGACGATGGGGTTGTTGCACAGCAACTGGGACTTGCCAAATGCATGTAGGAGTTCCCTGTACTGGACTAATGAAAACCAATCAAACATATTTCAAGTAATTCTGCACAAACAGGTTACCGCTGTTTGATGTGTGGTCTTAGAAAATCAAAGCAGCATGAAGAAAATCTTCAAAGCCTTTTTGTGTTTTCCATCAAGCATACGATTGCATCAAATGTATACTGTATACAGGGAGAAGAGTGGGGGTTAAAGATAAAAATAACATGAAGTGATACGGAGATATTAAAAGGAGAACTTGTAGGAAATGGAAATATGAGTGGAAAGGGGGAGCATTTTTGGAAATAGGACTAATGGAACGAGGTGAAGAGAATGGAGATGGTTTGGTAAGCTGAAACAGAAAAAAGAGTGATGCGATGGTTGAATGGTTAAGGCACTGGACAGGAAATTTAATGAGGACCTCGGAGCACGCTCAATCCCCACTAACAATGAGATGAAAAGGAAAAAAAATTAAAAGTTTTTGGTTCATTATCGGTAAATGTTCTGAGTGAAGCTGTATTCATGTGAAACATCAGAACTTTGGATGAATTGAACAGATATATAAAGTTGGAGCTTGATCTGAAAAGAATTAACATCAAAACTGAGCACATATTAGAGATGTGTTTTTCGAGATTTCAGCATTATCTACTATCTACTAATTATCTACTTAAAGGAAGTCGTTTTAGATTTGCTCTTATTAAAGTAGCACTGTTATAAATGTCAGTGAATGTTTTCTTACTTCTGAAAATGAACCTCTCTGCTGTGAAGCTGAAATCCAAAAAGGGAGAGAGAATCAACATCAACATTAATTTTAAAAAAGAAATTCTCCTAGTTCCACAGCATTTTGGGCCTGTTTAAGGGACCAACTAACCGACTATGACTTGGCTAGTCGGTGGGAATATAAGCTTGGTACAAGAAGAGAAAGAATGGAAAGCTGCAGTGGAGAACTGGGGAGAGTATAACTGCCATTCATACAACTAAGAATTTCACAGATTATCATTTTAGTGAAAAAAAAATTAAGTAAGAGGAACAAGTTGCATACCATTAGCCACATACATCATAACCCCTCAAAAATAATTAGCAAACGAGATGATGAAAAAGACAGAAAATCGGGAATCATTCAGTCAAACAATTACAGAACCAACAAGAGAAAGACAAAGGAAGCTAGAATTAACAGGACTGACACAAAGAAAGGAAAACTGTGATGGAAAAGGAAATGGACAGAATTGGGCACCGATTAGCCAAACCAATGATTGACAGAGAAAAATGGGTTGGAGGGAGAGTTTGAGAGACAGTGAAACACTTTTGGGTAGATAAAGAAATGGGTTAGGAAGAGCTTCAGTTCCTCGGAGCAACACTAAGGGAAATGAAATGCTAATATTTAAAAGAGGAAAATGTGATCAGTCCCACCTGGGCCTGGACTCTAATAGGCCACTACATAATGCATGTAACCCAATAAGCACACAGTGAGGGCTGAGGTTTTAATTTAAGTCCTCTGCTCTGCCAGTATCTATTAGAGACAAGCTCTCTGGCTATCCCTCTGTTGACACGATGGGCTTAATTATCACGCTGTAGAACGCTAAGCAGAAAGCTCTGCTTTCCTTGCTCTTTCACAGCATTATGCTGCTAGAGGCCTGTGATTTTCCAACCACTTTCTCCCTTAGGGATCTCTGCTACGCGCATATGATAAAGAGCCACAACACTGCAGGGCTGAGCATCTCTTACCAGGCTAATCCACACTTCTTCGAAAAGATGTTTACTGCTTCATCTGCAGCAGCCTGATCTCGTCTATTGTAATGTGAACTCTGAAATGTGATTAGCTGTTAACTTTGATGTACTCTAATTCCAACAAAAAACATTTTCAAAGTTAATTTCACTTCCTCATTTAAAGATTTATATAGCGTGATTGTTTACAGTGAGCCTAACAGTCAGTGAGTCACAATACTAGAAATGAAAGCTACTGCACGATTTTTTTTGGCAAGTCATCTATTTTGAGTCTAGAAACTGGAGGCAGAATGTGCAACTATGCAAGGTATATTGGATTAAAAAGAAAATCCAGTTATAAAAGTTCTAAACTTTGCCAGTCTCAAATCTGAGATCAGAAGTTCAGCTTTTAGATTAAGCACTCTTCAGTCTACATATGAAAATTTCTAAAAGTCATCACATGTGGGAGATGTGAAAACATCAAAGTGTTTTTCATCTTCCAAATCTAGCGTGACATTCAACAAACGATGAATATACCATTTCTAAAATCCAGTATGGAATGTAATTCAGTTTACATCAATATTGTGGTTAAAACTGACCTCAAAAACTAAATCTACAGATGAGGAAGTTCTTATATTGTTTCAGAAGTACGTACATGCATTTAATTATCATTTAATTTAATAAGCCACGGTAGTTATTTCAACTCGGTTCCTTGATTCTTTTTAGATGTGCTCATTCACTGAATTCCATAAAAAATTTTTATTTATTTATTTATTTTCACATGCTAATTTTAGAAACTGTCCCACTTCAAAACTCAGTGACTACAAAAGTTTTCCAGACACTGAAACAAGGTTGAAATTTGGTTAAAAAGTAAAAAGTGTTGTTTAAAAGTCTCTAGAAAAAGACTTTCATTTATTTGAACAGTTATTAATCAGATTTTTTTAATGGCCTTGATGCTATGTAACAATTATATGCAAACTGCATCTTCGCTTATTTATAACTTTTCTCAAAATGGGTTTAATTTTAATATATTTGGAATTTTTGTGTATATGAGATAGAAAGAAAAACATATGGAATATTGAAGTTTTTTTTTTTTAAATTCAGAATGTATTCTTTGAACTGCCAAGGGAGTCGTTATGACCACCATTTGAAATTCTGTATGCAACAGTCGTGGCAGGCCTGGCTGCCCAGCAACACATATTATTTATGCACATTTGGATATAAAGTCTGCTATTTGATAAGCCAAAGCTAGCTGACTGATATATGAATAATTATTAGAGGGCTGAATGGGTCAGAGATGGAATATTGAGCTGGGTTTCATTCCCATAGCTGAACGAGACTGTGCTAAACTAATCTGAGCAACTAAAGAGTAACTCGTGGAGCAGACCGGCCAAGTCGGGCCTGTGAAGCAGAGCTGAGGAGGTGAAGGGCTGCAGATGCAGCAGAGCAAATTTTACGGTGGAAAAAGAGACGCTGCAGGTCTGGTGAAGAAGAGGCAGAGCTGGGCAGAGTGATGGACTGTCACCGTTCAACTTTCACAAAAACGACTTTATTGTATAATGTGTACATATTTTGTTAACCATTACTGTAGTTAACTGTGTATTTTTTTAGACAGTTCACTCTTTTTTGATAGTGAGCACTCTATTTTTTTATACCTTCTTTATTTTCGCATCACTCAAACAACACATAATCCAAAATTCATTTTTAAGCTCTTCTTGCCCTATAACAATAAAAATATTTAGATGTGTTGGTTATTGTGGTGTTTTATTGTAACCATTGTTCGCAAAATATATATTTGCCTTTATGACCTGTAATGAAATAGTTTAAATTGTTTTTAAAAGTAATACGACCCCTAAAACTGAACCCGAAATACTAAGATGTAACTCATTATTAGGAAAAAATGATAGAAATTAGCTACTTCTTCAAGAAATGACATTGCTGCAATTGCTGCCTGAGGGGGTCAAACTGACCCCCAGGAAAAGTTTTGACTTTTCTATTCAGCTCTTGATATTGGCCTTTGATAATGATTTTGAAAGCTGACTGTCTTTATCATTTAGAGGTCTGTATCATTTTATCTACCCTGATCTCCATGCTACTTGTGTTTTCATCTTTCACAAATAATTTTTGAAATAAACGTTTAATGTTTGTAAGCACCGGTGAAGCTGTAGTTTGTTTTTTTTCTTTTAATAAAAGCATCGCCATTTTTTAGTTGAAGGAGATCACTGAATGATTTCTGTGGTTAAGCTTCTGTATGAGTATACAGAAGCAAAAAACTAATTCTGCAGCTTGGAAACCTTGAAACAGTTTTTTTTAATAAAGCCCTGCATTATTCTATACATGTTAAAATAATTATTTGCTCATTATAGGACTCAGGACATCTAAACAGTGCTGTTATGTAGCCCTCATAGAAATGGTGTGTGAGGGAATCATCAATCTGATTGGTTTCTTTCAGAAGAGGAGCAATGGCCCATGTAACCTTCAGCCTGGGAGAGACTACCAACATCTGCTTTATTAGCTTTGACGATTATACCTTTTTCAGTGCTTTTTCACATCTAAAAAAATTCCTCACCATCATCCAGTTTACCCTCATCTCTAAATAAATGGATATTAGTCTTTAACATATACTGAATGACTGTACTACTGCAAAATAACCCTCTCTTTGCAATCAGGATGATCAAATACTGCCTCTTTTTCATCTGCTCTTTTTATACAATTTCCACAGTTCTGTGCTCTGAAAACCCTGCATGCTGAATATCTGTGGCCTTGAAAAGCTTTAAGCACTTTTTTTCAAATATGAAACTGCCTCAAGAGCTGTCAGTTGAAAGTTTACTGGTCAGTAGAATCTCTTGGTCTCTGGGTCATTTGGTCTCAAAGGTATTTCAGCCCAATTACTGAAAACTGGCCTATTTACTTTTTTAATGTTAGCAGATGTTTAAACTCAAGGAAGATCATAAACAACAAGTACTGAGTCCAACTTAGTGGAGGTTGTAACATTCCAGTTCTTAGGCTAATTTGTGTTGAAAAAGGATAAATATCCACTGGCTGATTTGTCCACCACATCAAATGCAAATGTACTGTTCAAGCAAGCTTTTTTAAATTCCCTCCTATTTTCCGTACATTTTTTTCCCTCCCCTGAAGTAGACATCATGCCTGTTCAACCAATCTAAAATTACATGTTCTGTGTTCTCACAACAAAGTCAAAATTTGGAAAACAGTCACAATATCAGCATGAACACGTTGGAGGTGCTTCAATATGTGGTTCTGCTAATCATTTTCTAGAAAGGTACACAGCAATAGCTAGCTTATGTGACTCCTGCACTTTGCTGCAAATGTTGTCTTCACCATTTTTGTCTTGTAGACAGAACTGATTTCCATATATTGCACATGGTTTATATTGAACTGCCATATATTTGGCCAGTATTTTACTGAAAGGCTTTATTAGGTAAATGGTGGGACTGGGACTTCATACAAAAATGTTCTTTGATTTATTTTTGGTCCTCAGTATTAAGTGGGTGTAAAGGAGATTGAAGCCAGGCAACAAGGTGCCATTGACATCTGTGCTGTGACACGTCAGCCAGTGACAATCATATTTCACCTCTGTAAGATTCTGGATATTTATAATTTAGGCTATTTGTATATATTAGAGCTATTTCTTATTTATAGTTCAGTCTGTTACTGTTATTGTCTTGAAACCACAGTATTCTGACAATAGTGAGAATGATCTTCCACTCTCAACTCATCACATACAGACATTTGTAAAGTCATTTTTGCACTGGATAAATGTCAATGTAGAGGATTAATGGAGCGATGAAGCACTTTTTAACCAAAACCATTAACCAAGTATTTATTGCTTAAACCTACAAAAGCAAAAGAATTAACTAAACCAATCACTGAGTGAAAACAAAGTTAAAAGTTGGTGGTCAAATGGCATCTTAACTCCAGTCTCCAGGCTGATAAAAGTCCAACGTATTCCATGGCCAATCTAACTACATCTTTGTTGCTCCCTAAAAGAGGACCATCGTCAAAGTCCAGTATCACCTTGGCCAGATTTTAAAGGTCAGCTTGTGTTTCTCAGTGAATGAGCTGGGGCAGAAATGTATAACTGCAAAGTTTAGCACTTGGGCACATGTATCACAGACTATAATAGCACTACATAATAAGGAGGAAAATAATTTATGTCAAGTCAAGGTTTTCCTTAGAGACAAGGGTCACATCTTTAATCAGCAGCTGGATTAAATTACTATTGAACTTATTAATTAATGCTAAAAACATACATTAAACATAGTGACAAGCCCACTGGAATCCCCAGTTTAGACCCTGCACTGACTCTTAAGAGGGCAAGACAGATATTTCTTTAAGTCCAATCTAAGCTTATAGCAGATAAGCTAGGTTTGAGATCATTTAAAAACAGTGTCCCCTTTTTCATAGACCAGGTTATGTTTGCTAATATACTGTTTATCAAACAGGGGCAGTGCATCAAAGTCTTAAACAGCATCATTTAATACCAGTAGACAAAGTTAACCATTTTGTGTGTGGTTGGTTGAGAAGTCACAGTTCAGTATACTCTGGAACAGCACAGAAGACTAACGTAATGCATATAAATGACATGTTCATCATTTACTTTGAAAAATGTAAAAGTCTAAAAGCTCTGACTCAGGGTTTCCCTTTAATCATCATCTGTTTGACTGTATAAAGACCTCAGAAGGTTTACTGAACTGAAAGTCTCTAGTTTATTGTGTGTTAGTACTCTACAGCAAGGATTGGTTAAGTGGCTGAAGGAGAGCATGTGATTTATGTGTGTGTATAAATGGCAGCGAGAGGGAGACAGATAGGCTGTCAAAATGATTAATTCTCTGTGTGAGTGACCCCCTGCTCACCTCTGTCTAATTCCATCTACTCTATTCCTTCATCTCCCATTCTGTTCCCGTTTTTTTTTTCCTTTCTCATCTCCACCAACCTCCTCTCTAGTCCTGTTCTCCAAATCGCTACTTTCTTTCTGTCTATTCTTTTTGTTTTCCATTTCACTCTGTCTGCTCTTGAAATTTCTCTTGTCTGCTCTTTACCTGCACCTTCTTCACCCCTCTGCGATCGCTTTTCTCGCTCATCACATTTTCAGAAAACTGAAGAAACTTTTATAGCTGATTAATCCTGAAGATTTCATCAGTACTTCTTTAACAATTCCAAAATCAGGACTTTACAGGTAAAGTCTACCCACATAAAACTTGGAGAGGATTTTGTCTATAATTTTGTCCTTGCAGGTGAAGCTCATCTGAAATCATGGATAGGCATTTTTATATTCTACCCAAGTTACCCTATTTTTCTAGATTTAAAAGATGTAGATTTCGGGGTACTCGAAAAATTGTGATTCGGGATAATAATAACATTCTCTTGAATAATAATAATAATAATAATAATAATATGCCTTTAGTGGTAAAATTCACACTGCTGTGATCCGTCACAAACTGCACAGGGCCTGCCCCGCTCCACTGGTGTAGTGCACAGGTGGGCCTGTTTATAATCATGAAAGAGGCTAAATGAAATGGAAGGACAATGGGAAATCTTTCCTGACCTTCTTGCCTTCTGTCTGACTTAACAAGATAGTATCTGAGATGTAAGTTCATTGAAGTTTGCACAAATAATAATTTTTTAGCATGCACAAAGTAAGGAGCACTTATGATGTATTACTTTGAAGCCCAGGCAACATTAACAAATACAGCAGGAGATATATAAATACAATCCATCATGAAAATGAGCACAATATAACAACAACAACAAAAAAACAGATTACAAAATTCAAATTAGGCATGTTTAAATATATGCATTTTTCTCTTACAATACTCATTCATATACTGGCTCACTAAACCAGCACTCAGTCATCACTGATATAAATGACAAAAGACATTTCTATAATAAATTAGTTCACAAAATGCACAAATTGGTGCACAGAAATTAGCCATAATGTAGGAAATAAAGTGTCTAACAGGTTTTGCTCAAACAAAACCTATGCCCATGCAGACACTGACGAGCACCCAGATGCTGATGTGACATAATTAATGTGATAACAAGATCTCATTTGATCTTGGAAGCTAAGCACCATCTGGCCTGGTTAGTATTTGGATGGGAGTAATGTCACCTGCACAAACTCGGGGTGACTATGAGTCAGGTGGTAGAGCAGGTTGTCTGCCAATCAGAAGGTTGGTGGACCAGTCCCTGGGACATCCAGTCGAAGTATCTTTCACAAAATTGAACCCCGAGTTGTCCCTGATGTGTCCATTGAAGGTGGTGTGTGCAAATGTTAAACAATGTTTTTAGGCACAGATAAAATCACTGTTTTACTGAGTGAATGAGACTTGTAGAAGCCGTCTTAGCACGTCTTTTCAGTTTTTTTCGTTACAGTGGGTCGCAAAAGTATTCGGCCCCCTTGAACTTTTCCACATTTTGTGACATTACAGCCACAAACATGAATCAATTTTATTGGAATTCCACGTGAAAGACCAATACAAAGTGGTGTACACTTGGGAAGTGGAACAAAAATCATACATGATTCCAAACATTTTTTACAAATAAATAACTGAAAAGTGGGGTGTGCGTAATTATTCAGCCCCCTTTGGTCTAAGTGCAGTCAGTTGCCCATAGACATGGGCAGTCAGTACAAATACAGCTGCTCTGTGACGGCCTCAGAGGTTGTCTAAGAGAATATTGGGAGCAACAACACCATGAAGTCCAAAGAACACACCAGACAGGTCA
>VUQG01041818.1:0-10102 GCA_015106755.1 Etia nguti | reverse complement strand
TACCAGCAGACTGAGAGACAGCTTTTTTCATCAGGCCATCAGACTGCTGAACACCTCATAGACACCTCACCTTCACTTACCAGAACTTCAACATTATGCACTCCATACTGTATATAAATGCCACTTGTTTTGCACATTTCCAACTGCCAACCTCTGTATATTTAATTTTATTGTTTATTCTATTCTATTTAATTTTTAAAATATATATATACACACACACACACACACACACAGATATACATATTTAGTATACACATTTAGTAATGCACATACACTCTTAGATTGTACATATATCTATTCATATAATTCTCAGATTCCCATTCTTATATTTTGCTTTGTTCCTGTTTCTTGTATTTTGTACACCACTATTGCTTGTGAAGCTTGCACACAAGAATTTCACTCGCATGTGCTGTACCAGTGTACCTGCACATGTGATGTGACAATAAAAGTGATTTGATTTGATTTGATTTGATAATGCTCTGCTGGGAGTGTTGCAGACAGTGCCCCCTTTACCCGCTTTAATGAAGATACTTTTTATTGTTTTATCAGCTGGATGATATGTTGTGTTTCAGAGTTTGGAAAAAGAGCAAAATTATATAATATAGTTTTGTGGCATTTTGTATACTTTTTAAAAACAAGTTAAACAAAAGAATAAAAATATTATATCCAAAACTGTAAATGAAAGGGAAATAAAATCCCAAAAAAGCAAAGCAGCTTCACTGATTCTTACGTGGGCCATTTGACTAATTACACAACTTTATGTTAAACATTTACTAGACCCTGTGCTGAGGTGCCAGTGTGACAGCTTTTTATTCTGACAGCAAAAGCTGGTTGTCAAAAGGTTCATCCATGATGCCGAGTGTAATTCTCTGGGTTACTCAGCTGTGTGCACATAACCAAACATGTAGTTTAGCACGAAGAGCTGTCACTGTTTGAATATGTGTGAAAATGACCTTCTGCTTTTAAACAGCGAACCATGGTGGGAAATAACCTAATGCTGACAGCATCCTGGATGCTGCTGCTGCTGCCTAGAAAACAGTTGTATTGTTTACACTGTATTCAGTGAAGATGGCACAGGTAGCCACTCACTGTCTGAGAGCATGTTTACAGAAAAGCTGCCCTGTATATGTTTAGTCAGTCATACAGTAATATCACAGCAACAGTCACATACCAACTCTTTTTGTCTGCACATATGAGCTTTTGCCTTGTAACTGTTACATTCATACATTCAGACTCCTATTGCCAACTCCTATTGTTATTGTGTGTGATCATCCGGGGAGTGAGTTTCTCCACACTTATATGTCCTCAAGCAAGACACTGAATCCCTTTCACATCCGACTCTGTTGCCGCCACTGACTTTTGAGAGGGTAAAAAAATAATTTCCTAACTAGGGTTGAAGAGAGCAACATTATCATTATGTGCGATTTGTAGTTAATTTGCTCCCTTAATGACACAGTGCTTCAGATCAGGGCCAAGGCGTTCAGTGACAGAGGTTTAGCTGCATTACTGTTTCACCATGCTACAATGCCAAGGCTGATTTCAACAGCAACATATTCATAGTCATTTAAAGTCACAAGTAAGGGTGCTGTTAGATTACGTGGGCCATTTGAAACAATGTTTCTCTGGGCTCTGGTTAATTACTGTAATTTGAAGATCCCAGTCGAATCTTTATTGGTCGTCTTCTTCAGCTGGCTCCTATAATCATCATCATGTTTTACCCAAATAGCAACAGCAGTGGGCTCAAAGAGTGGTGACTATGCTCACCAGTTCCACTGTGATAGTGCCGTGCTTAAACCTTCACATTGGTTTGATGGTCAGACACTCTGACACAGGCAGTAAATGCAGTGACATACAAACAGATTAGTGCAGCGTCTGCAGTATTATAAGTGCTAAAATTCTGTTATGGTGAAGAAAGGGCTAAGAATGAAAGCAAAGCTGTCAGTCCACTGGTCAGTCTACATTCCCACAGTCAACTATGGTCAAAAGCTGTGGTGGTGATCTAAAGAATGAGGTTATGGATACATGGAGCGAAAATGAACCTCCTCTAAAGGGCTTTCCCATAGAAATAAGGTGAGGAGCTCTGTCATTCAAAAAGGGATCAGAGTCAAGCCAGTACAAAGTCCTTCATATTGAAATGAGACAGTTGGGATGGTTTGGGCACTAGGATGGTCAGATATAAATGTTTTAGTCATGTCCAACTGGAAGGAGGATGGCTGGGAAAGGGGAGGTTTGGGGATCTCTGCCCCGGTCAACTGGACCCAGTTTAGAGGCATAATATGTATGGATGGAAGTAACAATATCACTGTATTGTTGGGATAATAGTAGAACTTTTGCTGTGACTGCATGGTTAGAAATATGCCTTAAAAACAGGCGTTTCACTTTTAAATGCCATAACGTCCCCTTTCCTGCATTATGCAGTATCCTCAACAACAACCAGCATAACTTTTTCCAAAATGGGACAGGGTATAATCAGGTCTGCCAAAGTCGAGGGTGTTCAGAGGAAAGAGTGGGAGAGGAGGACTCATTAACTTGTCAGAGAGTCTTTGAATCATGGAGCAAAGAGACTAGGCGGGAAAAAAAGGGAGAGCGCAATGACTAAAAGCACTGACACTATGAGGAAGCCCATTGCTTCCACACAAATTCTAGAATATTTCAATCAACAGAAAATTCTTACTGAAATGTTACCAGGAATTCTGTTCATAGGGATGAAGCCACCACATTTTACCTCCAATATAAATATTTAGTGTGAGTTTAAGAAGTAAGAAGCATTTTAATTTTAAGGTAAGTCTTTATTGTCATTCTACAAATACTGTGCAGTGAAATACTAGCTAGTACTAGCTTTAGGAACTAAACCAGGGTTTTAATGTAAACAAACAGCGTTAAACTTATTTATAGTTCGAGGGCCACACAAGGAATAATAACCTCTATTTTTTTTTAAAGCATATCCCTACATTTTTCCTACTAGTACATTCTGAAAAACCCTCAGATAACATGAGAAAAATACACACATTTTCAACATGCATTTTTAGGTATAAATATTTCTTTGAATGCATGTAGGCTTATAGTTTTTAATTATGTTTACATAATGTTTTTAATTTACTAAACATTTGTAAACGTGACAGGCCACATGTTTACAAATGTTAACATAATTAATTGTCCCTGCAGTGTTTGAGCTAATACAAAAGCAATTTATATGCTTGTTATTGAAACACAGTAGGACATTCACGTAAAACATTTTACACCCTTTGTCAGCTCATTCATCATTTTTGTCCACGTGTCCTTAATTTGACTTCCTTCCTGTCACTACAGCCTAACTAACATTGATAAAGTGGAACTGTGTAGTTAGTTTTATTCCGAGCCCACATTTTGACGTTTGTCAAAATGACATTTGTTTGGTAGCAAAGAATAAAAGTGTGAATATCCAGTCTCATCTACTGCTGAATAAATGTCCATGCAATCATTTTCTGCAGGTGATATCAGTATAATGGACATTCACTAAATACTTTCTGCAGTGATGAGTAAAAATATAAATATGAGGAAATCCTTTTTAAAAACTCATTTTATGGTTGTATCAACACCATATGATAATGTGTGTCTGTGTGTGACTTGTGAAAGACAAAAAAGATCTTTCCAACTTGAACACTCAGCCATTTTTTATTACAACATGACAGATCTTGACTCTGCTTTAAGTAACAGACTAAGAAAATCACTACTGTCATCTGAAAAGAAAACAAAGAGGCTTGGATTTATTGTAGTTTCCAATATATTTGGTAGTATTTCCAAGGAAATCCAATCCTTTTTTTCATCAGGAAATCTCAAAATGACAAGCAGTGATTGGAATAAACAGATGTTTTTTTTTCCTCTATGTGCAGTTTGACCATCATTTTAATTTTTGTTCCAGCCGAAGGCAGTATCGCATATGTCGCAAGTCTCAAAACTCCACCCGAGTATATGAGGGTTTTTAGAATATACAGAGGCCTGGGGCTGCTGTTCCTTGCCAACTCATGCAAAAGGAGAATTTCATAAACTCAATTGAAGAAAGACTTCCAATTTCATGCCTATCATGCCTGCCCTTAGGGTTAAAGGGCATCAGCAGAATACTGTAGTGGGCTCAGTTTAGTTAAGCTGAATAAGAGCACACTTTGATGTTCGAGCTTAAGGGGAAGCGGACTCTCAGCAGTCCAGTTAGCGTTCATCCTCCAGCTTCACTGTGTTTATATTATGCTAACCATAGCTCTGTAGCTAGCCACGACATAGCACATCATTATATACCAGCTAGCCCAACTTCAGTAACCCTACAAACGTCACTGCTGTTTAGTTTTCTGTATTCATTTAGGTCTGAAGCGATAGCAGAGCTGTATGTTTACATTTTTTCAGAAATCCCTCAGTCAGAACATGGTATATTATTGTTAGATGGAAACTAGCAAGCTAACTCCCTTCAAACTTCTAACTCTGTTAAACTTCATAAATCCTGTTTTCATGGATGCCTGGACGTTAAACTTAATTGTTACTCCTGGTAGAGCAGCCACACTGATCATTTTATTAAAGATGAAAGAATTTAGACAATTTGTAACTCTCAGTGATGCCGCAGTGTTCGTTTGACTTTGGGACCTGAAGTGGAGTTTGGACAAGGAAATGACTAATGGCATCAGACTTAAAGACCGGATAGTGTTGCAGTTACATCTGTCTTTATCATTTTTTCACTTCCTAGTCATCTTCTTGTTAGTTTCAGAAGTTTGATTTCTCTTTATGTTTTATTTGTTTTTGTTTTTTTGTATTTATACATTTCTTGTTCACCTTTATATGCATTGAATTAAAGCCATACCAGCTGTTTAATATCAACCAAATTGCCCTTTTGTGTTTATATCTGTTATTACTGTTGTACTGTTTTCTGTCTGAAACTATTGACTCGGTTCTCCAAGTTAATTTCCCTCTTTTATTCTGCTGCTACAGTTTTATCTCATTTCATCATTAAATAGCCTGGCGATGCCTCTTGCGGCCTAACTGACACAATGGCCACAATTTATTTTTCCACATACACTAGAGGATGCTAAAGTAAGAAGCTCGAAATATGACATGTAAAAGCTTTCATTTAAATAACCTGCTGGCTTTCAGCAGGCATTTCAGATCTTCGGTTTAATTTACCAAATACAGCTGCTAACTAGACCAGATAAAGGTTAGGGATAGTACATCCCCACCTAACAGGAGCGTTCAGAATATGGCTTTGATAATCTGAAATCTGTTTGAGAAGCTAAAATGATCCGTGCAGGTCTCGGCTACATGGCATCTCACAGGGATATGAATCATTTAAAGTTAGTAAAAATATGCACATTTATTTGCCAAACTTAATTACAGTTCCTTTCTCTGATGGGGTTTGAAACGGTAATTGACAACTAAGTCTTTTTTTTATGCTAAGCTGGGGAGGGAAAGCATCTGCAGCTAAAATGAGCAACCAAAGCATCATCCAGAGTGAGTGGACCTAAATAAGGTAAAGAAGAGTGTGGTGCACATAATGCTGCTGAATGTAGCAGATTGAAGAAGGATAAGGTCATATGTTTCTCAGTTGGCAAGGCAGCTCCTGTGCATCTGTGGTTTTCATTTACATTCAACTTGCTGCCCTTTCTGAACGGAACATCATGCCTGGATCATCAAGTTACAGACCCCTGCGTAAAAATATTTAGCCAACTTTGTTTGAAAACCAGGCTTTTTTTCTTTAAGAATCAGACATATCCTACAGCAATCCATATATATATATATATATATATAAATTTTAATAAAAATATATCTTAATGAAAACATGAAAAGGAACCTTCACATTAAAACTTTGTTCTCAAGTAGGCTAACCTTATATTCACTGGAAAATGAAGGAGTGTGTGTGTGTGTGTGTTTTCAGAATAATATATGCTTCTTTTTTTCTATTTGCTTCTTGGATGGGCCGCCAACTATACATGGTCATATTCCAAAAATGCCATCTGGATAATCCGACCCAGCTGAACATGGGTCTCTTTACCATAGTTCAGTGTTATGGAAGCAGTTTTATTCCACATTTGTGCTTTTATTACGTATTGTGCAATAATAGAGAGAGAGAATGAGAGCCTGCAGAGATGATTCGGCACTGTTCATGCAAGCTTGTTGGTATTGGTTTCATCATATGTATCCAGAAATGAATGCATCTGGACTAGAGAACATCTCTGTGGATTGTATTGTGAGGGGAAAAAATAAAAGGATAAATGTCTTCAATGGAGGAGTCAGAAATGGCCCTGTTCTTATGTAAAACTTTTCTACTCTACCTGAGCACTCAAAGCACTTTATTCAACATGTCTCATTCACACAAGCGCTTTTTTAATGCTTTTTCTATGTGAGTGCTTTACATCTAACAATCACACACTGATGGAAGCATCAGAGAGTAACTTGGGGTTAGTATCCTGCCTGCATGCAGACTGGAGCAGTCAGGGATTGAACCATCAGCCTTTATCATTAGTTATATAGTCTGTGCTACCTCCATTTGTCCCCAAATGGGCACAAATGAATAAGCTACTGCTAAGTAGAATTTGTACTATTTTAACATTCAAAAATGTATACATAGTTACCCTACACTAAGCCCTACATGTAGAGCCATGTAGGTTTGTAGAGAAACTGATTACTGTGCCCTTGTTTTGAAGAGTATATGAGCTGTTTGTAGTACAAATTGAGCTCTGTTTATTCAAAATTTTAATGCGTCCCACTAAAAATCCCAAATATTTCATATATCATGAATGACAAAAAACAGCATGAAAGGTAGCTGGAGGCAGCAGATGGTTAGCTTTGTGTTCTGCATTAAAATGAAATATCAAAATACCCATAAGTATCACTAATTAAAAGAGTTTTGGTTAATCAAGCAATGGTTTTAGCCATACACCAGTTTCCCCTGCTTCAACTTACCATAGCTGCATGCTGACAGTCTTCAGTGATCCCCTGGTTTTATTATGCCCATTAAATAATCATCTGGCTCTGTCAGGACTTGCTTAAATACAGTAGCAAGATCATGTAGACTGCCAGAGTCTGTTCACTGTTCCACTGAATCTGATAACCCTTTTGATATGATCATGGTTCTGTATCGCTCCTTTCATTCTGTTTCTGAAGATGGAAGTTTAGCTCTTGGCTCCCCTAATCTCTGCCCCCGTTAAACACCTTACTAATGAGTTTCTGCCTCTAATCTCTAGATTCAATGAACATTTTGTGTTTTGTAAATTATGGTGCCCATCAGTATTGAAGCTCTTTACCTCACAGTGGAAAGCACCTTGAGGCAACCGTTGTTGTAATTTGGTTGTGTAAAATATAAACCTGTATTGGATTGGATTTAAAGCATGCCCTTCTGGATGATAAAGTAGAGTGTGCTTTATTGTGCTATTATTGTGCCATTATTGTGTGCTATTCCATGCTCCTGATAGCTAATTTTAAAAAGCTAACATGGCAACAGCTAAATCTTTCTGCTTCAGTCTTTCTGCTAACAGATAAGACAAGATAACCTTTATTAGTGCCACACGTGGGAAATTTGTTTTGTTACAGCAGAAAGTGGACAGTGTAAAGTTACATAGCAAAAATGAGAAAAACACTGGAATAGGATAAGAATAAGATACTGTACACAACTGTACAATAGAATAGAATAAAATAAAATACTATATAAAATAGAATAAAATAGAATACAAATACTATATACAATTGAGTAAAATACAACGTTGTCAGAAAAAGAGCATTGCACTTAGTGTTATTGCTATTGCAGTGTTATTGCAGTGCTATTGCTATTGCAGAATAAAATAGAATACAAATAGATGGGTGTTGCTACGGTGGCTACATCCATCTTTTATATAAAGTCAAATGTCAAAGAGTGAAACAGAGTATAGACAATATAAGAATGTGATATGGTGAAAGGAACATCAGAGTCCGGAGCTGTTTTCAACCCACCTACCTAGATCAGGTGGTTGAACCCAGTCACCCGCATCAAAGTCCAGTCAGTGAGTAAATCTCTGCATTGAAGGGCACTGTTCTGCTCAGCACAGTCAGGCGGGTGACAAACTAGGCGTCAGTGTGACTGAGGTGATATGAAGAGTGGTGATGTGCTTGCTCAGCTTCATCGTTTCCCTCTCGTTCTCATGTCTTTTATCCTCAGATTTATTTACCTTATTAGCTGTGAGTGTTGCTCTGTGACCTGGTATTCTTACCCTGCATCCCTCAGTGGGACTGCCTGAAAAGACACATTTTCTAAAAGCTGTTGTGAGCGAGCACACTCCATGGCAGGTGGCCTCACTAATTGGACAAGGAGAGGTTGAGGGCGAGTTTTAGACAGCCCTGTCAGGCTCCACTTGGGTTCTGAAAGAAGCGTGGGCAGGAGCTCGCATTTACAACATTGGATGGCGAAATGCAGTAAGGCGTCTGGGAGCTATTTGCCTCAGCGTAGGGGTAATGAGAGGGAAAAGGCACCTGTAAAAAAAATAGGCTAAGGCACTGTTTTCCGGACAGAGTGACAGTGGAAGGAAATGCAATGGATGGAGGAGAAAAGAGAAACAAGACGAATGTGTTTCTTACAATTGTCCACTCTAATATAATGACAGGTGACTAATTGTTAGGTCTTATTAAGGCACTGGGCCACCACATTGTACCAGAGCAGAGTTTCAGCTTCTCTCCACCTTGGTATGGTTTCTCCAAGTTTCTTAAACCATGAGAGAAGAACAGCTCGCCATTCTTCCCAAAGATATTTGGTAATTTGATGTGAACAGTGAACTCATCTTCCCAAAATCCTCCATAGGTGTTTGGATTGGATTGGAATGGGTGCCATTTTAAGAGACCACTCCCAATCAGAATAGAAATTATTCATCACAGGATAAAGGTCATTGATCAGTATTAATACTTACTTCTGAGAGGACAAGTACAATACAGAAAACAATACAGAAGCAAACAGCTGGAGCGATGGCAAGAACTACCACTACCACCTTTGCTATAATACTCATATGACAACCTACAACACAGTTTAGCACCACAGCTAAGTAGTGGTGTAGAGTCAAGTGGTGTCTTTACTAAATGTTGTTAATGTGCTTGAAAGTTAATAAATAAAATCCAATCGTTTCCCCTTTTTTAATTTAACATTAGCATTTGGTGGCCGGCTTGTTAACTTTGGTAGGAGCCAGGCTAGTTGTTTCCCTTTTTTCCCAGCAAGCTAATCAACTGTTGGCTATGGCTTTGGGGCCGGCGTGGAATATAAACCCAAAACTGAGCAAACTGAATGTCGTGTTAACCATTCATCTATAGCCTTTAATTGGAAGGGTGGCAATTTCAGGTGTGAAAATAGGCCTACTTACCTGAATGCATAATGGAATAATCATATAAGCCTCATATTTTATCAGAGGTGTTATTACATCCCGCCACATATGCACACACAACGGCCTCATAACTCAACCATATGGATATGGGTGCCTTTTCTCATTTAACACAAACCAGGGGCCAAAACTGCCACTTCTGGCACCGTCATCTCATTGGAGGGCCACTTTAGTGTCCAAGTAGTACAAAAAAACAAACACGAAAACACCCACTAATATTTCCTAAAATGTAGTGTTTTGTTTGTTTTATTTAATTCCAAATATTGTGTAACAAGGCAAAACTGCAAACATGAACGCAATTTTTTTCTCACTCTTAACTATCTGAAGCCTTTCAGATTCAGTTTCATTTGTCATATGCAAGTTAGCACAGGGTCAACATTGCAATGAAATGTATTTGATGAGCAGAAGACAGTCACTCAGCAGTATAGTACAGTATAGTACATAAGTTTCATTGAACTACCAAATAAACAGCTCTTTCTGGTACGCTCTTTCTGGCCAGACACATGGCAGCACTTTTGCTACAATTTTGTTTGTCTTTAACAAAATAAAAATGCAGGCATAAGCGTACACATTAGTTTTCGACTGCAAGTGAAAATTGTTTTCTTTCCAAATAAATCTGTCACTGAACTAACACAGCCAATCTCTCAACATGTTTGCACTCTCTTGTTACCTCGGCTAGGTCCGCGGCTCCGAACCGTGGTAAGGAGACCTCTGGCTAATACTTTGGGTTCCGTGTCGGCTCGTAGCCG
>VUQG01041816.1:0-14163 GCA_015106755.1 Etia nguti | reverse complement strand
AAACCTGTGACAGGCCTGTGTCTCTTGTAATAAAACAATACCTGTCTGCCAGTAGTTTTTTGAGCTGGTTAAATATCTTTAACCTCTTTTCTCTGGTGCCAGCTCCATTTGCATTCCATGTGACAAACCTCAGTGTGCCCATATTTGTGTGTGTGTGGCTAATGATGTATGTTGGGTGTTTCATTTAGACGGGTGAAGAGAATGGAAACACATCACTTGTTTGTAAATAGAAAGACGAAAAATGTGTGGCGAGAAGCTCTATAAGTCTGACTTTGTGTGTGTATATTAACTAATATGAGCAAACGTGGCTTGCGTGTGTGTCCTGTAAGTCTTTGTGCGCTGTGAGGCTGTTGTAAATGTGCTGCCGTTGAGCGCATGTATTTGTGGTGTGCAAATATGTAGAAATAGAGGGTGTTGTTTTTTAGGTGAGTGGGGAATTGTTCTCCTTAAGCTGTTGTCAATTTGTTAACTTTTCAAGCTAACATGCTTTTTGTATTTTGTGCAAAAATACTCAAATTTTGAGTCGCAATCAAAGTAATATTCCAAGTCTTGATTTAGTGCTTCTCAACTTCTGTAAACTGGCGTACAGCGTAAACCTTCTCAATTAATTTACCTTCTCAATTAACTTTAGTCCTCCTGCAGTTAGTGGACACCACGCTCCGTTGTTATGTCGGAGTTAATTGAGCGATAACGTTGTTTAATCGTTTTATTTACTGTATGTGCGTTGCGTCTTACATAACGGATCCTGAAGCCATTTTAAAAATGTCTGATTTTCTCCTTAGTTATGGAGAACAAATACGAGGAACTGCTCACGTTTCTTTCTCTTGGGTCCTACCCATCAGAATACGACAAGTCCCAGATGCAAACCCTTAGGAGATATGCCGCAAAAGTCAGGCTGAAGGGTCAGTATTTTAATGTCAATAATAACTAGATGTAATTATTAGTTAAATACATGTTAAAATTAATTTGCATTTTTTAACTGTAGATGGAGAGCTCTTGTTCAGAAACAGGAAAGTGATAAAGACAAAAGAAGAAGCCATGGGACTATTTCAGGAGCTTCATTCAAGTCCTATTGGTGGACACACCAGTGTACTCAAGACTCGAACTGCAATGTGTTCCAGATTTTACTGGTATGGCATGTCAGTTGACATTGGGAATTGGGTATGTATTTTTAAATTTGTCATTTATAAAACAAATGTATAGTATGTTAATAGTGCACAAAAAGAATGCATAGTTATCCTGAAGACCTGTCCCAGATTTCAGGATGACGTGCAGTAATTAACACTGTAGCTTGATCGAGTATTTTTTTATAGAATATTTGTTATTATGTTTTGTAATTAATTGAGATTGTTGGATAATATAAATAAGAACATATAATACGTTTTAGGTCCTGGCTTGTGACCAGTGCCAAACAATAGGAAAACCTTTGGCTGCTGTAGGACCACTGCAGTGTATTAAGGTAAATATCTGTTGCATTTTCGTAGAAAATAGTAGTGTTATAATGTACATTATAAAAATGTGATTCTTTTATCAATGACAGGTGTCACATGTCTGGGAGCTAATTGGAATTGATCTAACTGGACCTCTTCCAAAAACGTCCAAAAAAAAGGAATTTTCTGAGAATGAGAGGGCATGAAGACACCATGGAGTGGCAGTTACAGACTATGCAACACAACAAGCAACAGGATTCCAGCAGTTGCGGAGTTTTACTGTTAAAGGTAACCCTTGTTTAAATGATTCCATTTATTGTTAGCTTTAGTAACCTAAAGCTAACAATCAGAGGTCAGTGAGGTGTTAACCATTACGGAAACAGTTGTGCTGCTTCTGTAGTGTGTGAATGCAGATAGCTTGCACCCTACTTGAACATCGAGGTAAGTCCAGTGATGTCCTTATCACGTTAGAGTGTGTACTTCCAATTTAAATAGTGATTTTCAAACACTCTCAGATAAGACCTTTCTTAAAGTCTAATAAAAAAAATTAAGTAGACTAATTTGCCTTGAAGTACTTCTGGAAAAACTGTACTATTATTTTTTAATTATTTAAGAAATAATGTTTGATTAAAAGCTAATGGCCATGAATGTGTTTCAGGGAACACTGAGGACTACTGCATTGTTTGCCCTATGTTAGATGCTGACGCAGACTGCAGCATGATTGAAATGGTAAAAAATAAATAAATAAACACATAAGCCTTAGTATCATTACTTGCTAATCATGTTTAAAATGTTGACTAATAGTATTTACCTAACAGAAGATGAGCTATTTATTTTTCCTTTCCAGATGCAGTGTGAATCTTGCCAAAGATGGGCACATTTTGAATGTGCAAAATATAAAGAGAGCAACCAAGAATATACATGCAGAAAATGTAAGAGAAACATATAACAACTTCAAATAAAAACAGCTGTCTTTTCCCCTCCATGTCTCCTTTTATTCTTTGTCAACAATAGATGATTGTGTGCTGGAGGCATGTTTTGATAGTGTGATTTGACCATCTGAACGTCCTACCTATAGATATGTACGATGGAGACATAAACCACATAAGGTAGCATATTCTGATAAGGTAGGACAGATTGATAGACAAGACTATAAATTTACGCTACGGTAGGATGTTTTGACAAGGTAGGTTTCACTTTTTTAGGCACATTAATCCGAGTGTTAGATGCCCGACCAATGTAACGCAGTTTGACAAAACTAATATATATACACATATATATATACACACATATATGTGTGTCTGTGTATCAAACCGTGTACAGATGAATAGAATTGACTTTTTGGGGATTTATTTACCTGAATTCTTGAGCATACATTAAGCCAGGTCACACCATACACATACCCATTTTAGCCCTAAACCAGTTAAAACAGCGTTGTGTTTAAACTGTGTTAGTTTTTTTAAACATTTCTGGAAAAAAGAACATAATTTGATAGGTTCTTTGTAGGACGAAAAGGAAAAAATGTCAAAGCTAAAGGGCCATATTTGGGGTGATCTTTCCGTACATGTAGAACAGTAGATTTACATTTGCCGTTCCTTTGGCTGGTGGAAGGAAATCGTACACGAAAAGACTGCGTTGGCCGGGAATCGAACCCGGGTCAACTGCTTGGAAGGCAGCTATGCTAACCACTATACCACCAACGCATATATAGAGTGTCTCTTGAAATCGTAATTTGGTATTGGTATTTCACCTGACATCGAGGCCAGTAATGTTGTGGTTATCACGTTCGCCTAACGCGCGAAAGGTTCCGGAAACAGTGGTTAGTTGCTTGGATGTTCTGTTTTTTTTGTTTGTTTGTTTTTTAATTAAAACCTTTTTGCCACTTTCGCAATGCGCAAAAGGTTTAAAACGGCTAAATAGTTATGACGTTTTTTGCTGTATGGAGAGACAAAATACAAAATTTATTCGCCCAACGTGGGGCTCGAACCCACGACCCTGAGATTAAGAGTCTCATGCTCTACCGACTGAGCTAGCCGGGCGGTCGTGGAGAAGTACATATGACTCGTGTTGACGGTTTACAGTATGAGCTGGTGGAATTGCTTGCAGTTGTATGCCTGCCCAACAATACTTTAAGTGTTGATCATTATAAAGGCAAAAGTCAGTGGACTACGAAAAAGACGGGTTTTGTCGCATCAGAAATTACGGGTTTATTCTCTTTGGAGGGCCTGTGGATTTGCGTGTCTCTGTGGCGCAATCGGTTAGCGCGTTCGGCTGTTAACCGAAAGGTTGGTGGTTCGAGCCCACCCAGGGACGGCTCTTTTGTCATCGGTTTTTAAATAAATAGCCAGGGGTACGGTGTACATTTTAGGACATCCTCGGGACCTGACACCTGACGACTTTTTGTCTGAGACCTGAGGATGTCCTAAAATGTACACCATAGTCCCGGCTGTTCTCAGTGGGATTATGCTTATTATCTACTCCAGCCCTACTGTAATTGAGACCGTGCACCAGGTACCTTTTAAAAAATAGTAATGATGTTTTCTAACCACGGTCCACCAACCATACCAACCTGTCATAACTATTCTGTGCTCTCCTTTATGTTCAATTTTATTTTGCCCCTTACCCACCAACCAGTCATGGCAGAAGACTGCTGAAGTGTAGTAGTTCTTTGACTTACTGTTGCCTTCCTATCACCTCAAAGCAGTCAGGCAATAACAATGACACGTTTATTTAAATAGTACATTTAATTACGTGACAGCTCAAAAAAACCTTGGTAGGTTTAGTCAAGTTTGAGATAGGGTTTTCTAACCTTATATTTTCTAAGTTACAGAAGCTTTAGTAACCTTATTGATGTGCTTATCTGGTCATTTTTCATCCGATTTTTTATCAAGGTATTTTTGGCCACAGAATTACAGCTCACTACATATTTTCTCTTTTTTTCTGACCTTCCCCTGTAAATTGTTACAGATACATGGTTGTTAGGAAAATCCTAATATATGAGCAGTTTGTGAAATAGTCACACAGCCTGTCTGGCACCAAAAACCGTGCAGTGTTCAAAGTCACCCTTCTCCTTCATGCCTGCATGTCTAAATGCGCGCAGTTCCTGGCATTTTCATAGAAGTTGCCCAATTAATCAAGAAGCTCCACTAAAAACACATCAGTTTAGTAAAAAAATGAAACATTTGAGTCCAGCATGGCCATGAAATATTGGCATAATGACCAAATACACCCTGTACACCGTCTCATTCTTTTACCCTGTTAAGGTTTATGTAATGGTCCTTCTTCAAATTACTTTTTTTATCCTAATGTGTAATGATGACAGAACAGTTTGGGACAAGACTGGATAATTAAAGGGGATGAAAGCCTCGACTCATCGTCACCACCTTCTGTCTATTAAAGTGGAGTCTTTTCAGACATGAAGCACTAGTAATTCACTGTCTTTCGGAAAAACAAAACGCTGTCATAGACATGAATTAATAGATTATATTTTGTGACCCAAATGAGGACAAAAGACAGATTTACTTCATTAGTTACACTTTGCTAGTACCAGGTTGGATCTTCTTTTGCCTTCAGAACTGCTTCAATTTTTCGAGACACAGAGGCTCGCAGTGTGAAATAATTACTCCGCTCAGATCTGTCACGAGCCTGTTTTGAGAAAGTGCAGATATTTGTTTAAAAATCTATGGAGTAAAAGTAAAAAGTTGTCAGAAAAATACAGTACAGATGCCTGAAAACTCTCCTTAAGTACATGACAAAGTATTTGTACTTTGTTCCCTCTCACTTCTGCAGTCCATGATGATGTTTCATATACATCACATTAAAATATGTATATTGCTAATTATAAAAAAGACAGACAGACACCGACAGGAAGAACTGTGATGAAGACATCTTTTATTGGAGACTTATGACATCACCGCTAAGCAGTATTTCAGCACAGACCTCCTCACTGTCTGTGGTTTACTTCTAACTGTCTCTAAATAGATTCAGCATTTGAGCTGCTAGATGTTTATCTGTATGCACAGTTTTATGCTTTTTTTTTAAAACTCGTGTGTATATCCCAGCTGCTGTTCTTCCACTTCTTTTCCTCAGCTCTCCTTTTCATTTGCCCCTTACTGTCAGATCCACCCATCCTTTACCCCCTTTTTTCTACTTGTATTTGGTCCCCTCCAGTGCACTGCATAATTGTTCTATTCCACTTCCCCTCCCTCATCCTCATCATCAGCACACGCTTCAAATTCCTTCTCGGGTAAGAGGCCATATTCATTGAGAAAGGCCTCAACATCCGTTGCAAAGAACTCTTCATTGAAGTGTTTGGTAACAGCCAGGAAGTTACCCAGCAACTCACCAGCCTTGTACACCAATAGGGTAGGAAGAACCTGGAAGAATAGCAACAAAACTCCAAATGAGCTTGTAGTCAATATAATTGGAAGTGCTAGGTGTAACTCCCAGCCAAAGGAATTTTTCCCTGGACAAGAAACCTTTAAAGGAATGTTTTCAGTATAGGGAACTGGATCGAAGTAAGAACCCAGGAAAATCCCTGGGTTTCTTGGAAAAAGAAATACAGTGATTGAGTTGTCCCCTTGTCCTCATTTTTATAGATCTAGACCAGAGTACCCCAAGCGTAAGTGTTCATTAAGGTGTTTGTCACATAGATATAAAATAAGCCGTGGTTAAGTGGGTATTAACCACGGGGTGCTTAGTGTATGTAAAAATGTAGTTTGTTGTTGTTTTTGTTTACGTGCTGAAATTGTTTTATGTGTGTTTATGTCTTGTGTGTTTATGTGTAGACTTGTATATAGTTAAACATGTGTGGATCATATAATGTCAAATTCTGAATATTGATTTGTAAATAATAATATTTGAAATAAGGGGGTAGGAACAGAACAAGTGCAAACTTCATCATACTCCTTGGCCTGCCAAGGTCGAAGCTGACTAGAACAACAAAATTCTCCATGATAACAGGATTGTCGTCAGAACTCTTTGTCCCTCCTTCAAGGCCACCTGGGTCCACCTGAGACTGTTGACCCTCGCTTAACTGGGCGTGGTGGCACTTCCTCTCAGCTGAACATGGGATACACACACACGCACACGCACGAAACATGTACACTGATACTGATACGCCCTCACTATCACCCCCCCTCCCCCGAATCCAATGCCTCCTCCCATGCTTTTGTTCCCTCCCGGGGCAGATGGCGGGTCGACTGGAGCAGCCATACATGCTGCAGGACCGGGTGCACTGTCTACACCGGCTGTCTCTTACCCTTACACACCCCTGCTGCTTGTCTTGTGTTTCTATGGTGTATTGACAGTCATGTCCTTTTTGTGCTGGGGTGTTTTTTTCTGTTCTCAAACTGTTCTCCCATTAGGAGCTCAGTCTGGGTGGAGTTTTTTTTTCTCCTCCTCTCACCTCATGTTATGTATTTTCGTTGTTTTTTCCTATCAGCCTACCTCTCTGACATGTCTCCCCAATGTGATGTTTGTGTAAAGTTTGGTCAGAAGGTTCCTTCGTAAGTGCGCATGCGCCATTAGCGTGCTGCCTGCTGTAACCTATAATTTCCTTCGGGATTATTAAAGTATTTCTGATTCTGATTCTGATTCAAGCAAACACATTGTGTGGACATAGAGATATACATGAAAACTAGATGGGTTTTTAAAGTTTTTTTCTTCTTTTCTCTTCTTATTTCAGTCATATTGGTATGTTTGAAATAACATTCTATCTATCTATACCCAAAACAAAATTCTGTACTACATGTTCTGGAGCTGAAAGTGAAAATTAAAAGTCTAATTCTTCATCAGTAAGGCAACAGTGCACTAACCTCAGAGCAGAAGCGTTCAGCAGCACCAGTGGCCACGGCATCAATACGACAAAATTTAACACTGGGGTATTCAGTAGCCAAACAGTCCAGACATGAGTTCAGCTCTTCACAGCCTGATAAAGCACAGAGAAGCCACAACCTTTAGCAAACAACACTGTGTCCAGTACATGGCTGTTTGGGAAATATCTATTTATTGTTCAGGTAAACTGAAGTTTGAATTTCCGTGTTGAGACAACACTTGAATATGCACCCCCCTCAAACACCTGACCTTTGACACCATGCTGGTAGATGTGGACCACCACCAGGGTCAAACGGTGTTCCTTCTCTATGACTTCAAGGAAGGCTTCTCCACTCTCAAGTTCATGGACTGATTCAAACTTGGGACCAAAGCTCAGGCGCTCGTGCATTTCCTGCATACACTGTTTTCTGTAGCGTTTTAGGCAGCGTTCATCCTCATCTTGGATCAACTCATACTCCTGAACGCTCATCTACAGTTGAGAAAACATGTTACTGCTGCACTTGTTTTTACATTTGCATGCCTTTCTGTGTCATTAGTATGGCTATATTGTTCCAGATGTTTCCATTCACCTTTCTGTTGAGTCTCTCCTTGTCATCATCTCGAGGACTGGACATTTGTCTGAGCAGCTCTCTCTTGTTTTGAGGGACAGTCTGATCCACACTGTCCAACTTAAACCTTCGCCAGTCATTAATTACACCTTTGGGACCTGGAGACACACAAAGAAGTGTGACAAAGCCACGTTTTTTTCATGAATGCAAAACGCCACGAGTCATTAACCATGAGTCAAAACAGCATCGAAGGCAATAATACCCTGTCACCACTGAGTTTTGCATCCAGTTGTAATAGACTATTGCATCTGTGTGACGTCTCTGACCTGTGTGATTGGCGGGCACTTCGTCCTCTTCTTGAGTAGTGGCAGACATCCTTTGGGAAGCCTGCGACACACAGAGTAGATAACAGTGTGTTTGCTACTTCCATTTCCTTTATCTTAAATAAGCTTGTGTAATTTTGGCTTGATGTCACAACTAATCGACATCGTGACAGCTCCAAATCTGAATATCTGCAGCATGATTCATGCATTTAGGCACACAGTTGTCACAAACATTTAGTTTAAACTAGGCTGAAGTTTACTTATCAGATTAAGATGAGATTACCAGGAGTCTGACACACAGACTCACACTTAGGACAGCTTATATAGATATATGTGAGTGAGATATGACATCATTTGTGAGCTAAAACCAATAAAATTTAATGAAAGCTAAACAAGACAATTAAGTTTTATATTATTTATTATTTATAATAAATATTATTTATATATTTATTCTATTGGTATGACCCTGAAAATGAAAAATCCACTTGTGACCATTTTTATAATGGGAAAGATTTTTTTTCCTACTTAACTATGATCTAAACAACATTGTAACTGATTAAAAAGAAGATGATGGACTCATCATGATTGTGTTATTTATTCGTTTTATGGATCATTACTCAAACATTTTTATATGCTTTTCAAAAACACAAAAACATTGGATTTCCTTTTTGTACTCCCAGTACAAAGCCATTTGTTACATTACATAACTTGTAATTAACAACACTACATCTTTCAAATGTCCACATATCTGTATAAATCTCAATTCAAATAAGGAGGACATACACAATGTCTTTCTTTTAGTAACATATTCAAGTGTCACCACAGAGCTGACATGTCCACAGAAAAATAGTGTGGCTACATTGATGGTGCTGGGTGGAATGAGCTTTACTGTCACAATCTTACACCTTCTCGCAAAAAATTATAAAAGACTGTGCATATCATTGCTCTCCAAGGGTTTTGCCATTGCTCTAATATATATATATTTTTTTTTAATTTTGCCTCCCACATGAACTGAGACCAAGCAATTGTCCATAAAAAGGCATGCTGGAAAATGATGTATTTATTTATTTATTTGCTAACCATCCCTGTGATTAGCAACTGCGATCACTAAATATTCCAGATATATTCCTGCACTGGAGACAAATGTACATTGATGATGTCTACATGTTGTTTTGAAATGTTTGCAATGTGCTGTACTCAACACTGTTCTTCATACGCATGGAACCTACTCATCAGAGACCACTTTCCTCCATATACACACACACTGAAAGCTGCTGAGACAGCTGGGCGGTCGATGACAACAGAGCACTAGGCAGAGCTACGTCAGTCATATAACTGATAAAGCCTATTAGGCTGAGGCAGCTAATTTGTTCAGGTTGTCAAAGCTTTCATTTCTTTACTGGTTTTAATGAACTCACATTCAGTTAAAGAAGTGAACTTTAACTCTAGAGGGTGATGCTTTTTAACATGACTTGAAAAGTAACTAAGAGAACACAGAAGAATTGATTTAACAAAATGAAGAAATGCAGAAGCATACATAAACAGATATATATGCAAGAATATGTTTGTGGAACACCAAACAAACACAAAGTAACTGAGTGTTAACCACATCTGCCGAACAATGACATTACTCAGTCTGTGTCGAAGGCTAGACTTACACCAGCAGCCTAAACAATCACTGTTTTCAATGCAAAAATAAATATTTGCACCAATGCATGCTTTCTAAAGAAATAAATGACCAGCTCTTACCTTTGTCTGTTGAGTAAGAACTGGTTTTAAAAGCCAGTCAGTCAATCTTGTAATTCACTGATAGTATGAGATCTGGCTGAGAGCGAGGAGTGCAGGCTTAGAAAAGGGTGGGGCTAGAGCAGAGGGAATAAGCTTAATCTTCACAGTCGTCATAATCATTGTCACCATAATGTTGTGTTGTTTAATATGATTAGGTGTAATGCCTGGCTCAGTGTTATAGACTGTGGAGGCCAATGTGGACACAAAATAACAGCATTTTTTACATGTTTTACATATGGAAAACAAAACAAGTTAAAGTAGTGGTCTCTTGCTTTGGTCACTTTTGAGAAAAAGAAAAAAAAGAATGAAATATGGTCATTATCTAGCCAATGAGTTTATTTCTTCAGTTTAATTTTTAATGCCCTGTGGTTTGTTTTGGACATTGCAATTTAACTGTGGCAGTGTGTGTTCCACTTAGGTTTAATTTTAGTATCTAGAAGCCTGGAACACAAAATGTTAAAATAGAAATTTTTATAATACAGAGAAAACCTCAGCAATCAGACAACAATCAGACAACCCCCTTTGAATGAGTACTTGGCAAGAGCGGAAAGGAAAAACTCCTTTTCAACAGGAAGAAACCTCCAGAACCGGGCTCAGGGAGGGGCAGCCATCTGCCGCAACTAGTTCTGGGTGATGGAAGGAAGACAGGATAGAAGACACAGTGTGGAAGAGAGCCAGAGAATAACGATAAGTAATGATTAAATCCAGACTGGTGTATAAACAGATAGTAAGTGAAAAAGGTGAGTGAAGAAGAAATAGTCAGTGCAGCCTTTGTTAGGGCGTTATCTCTGGGATGCCGGTGTGAAACACCCCCCCATGGACAAGGACGCTGGCACAGAGAGTTTGTTCCGTCGATACTTGAATCAAACACTCTGCTCTCTCCACGTGGTACTCAAGATTTTCTAAAGCTTTCCTGAAATTTGCGTTTATTTTACCGATATATGGGTTCTCTTTCCTTTCTTCATTTCTCTCACTTTCAAACTTGGACAGCTGAGCAGCAATACTGCTGCTCTGCTCAAGGAGAAAGTCATGCTTTTTATGAAGCTCATGGAGCTCCAAGTGAATTGTTTTAAACCCTGCCTGCATTTTTGTCTCCACTGACTCAAGCAGTTTGTGTGATTCCTCTCGGTGGTCTCTCTCAAAAGGTGAATTACTTAATGATTCCTGTGACATTTCTTTAAAAGCTTAACGCACTGTGTCAAAGAAAAAAAACGTTGGTTGAATTATTTAAATATAAAAGTGTTCCCTTTCTGAAAGGTTCCTGTTTTGCAAAAGCAACTCGCCGTTTCTGAAAATACTCCAAGGTAAACTGTGTTAAAGGGCTGGTGTATTTATGGTCTTCTGTGGGGGAGACTGTGATGTGGACCGTGACGTCACAGTCTCTTTGATCTCTTTAATCTGAGAATAGCCCATCGTTCGATCAAAGGTGAGCTGTGGGTCACTCCACGCATGCTCAGAACACGCGCATCGAAATAAACGAGAGTTTAGGCTTCAGTTCGTTGTTATGTAAGAAAAACAACAAAAACACAGCTTTAAACGTGTTTTTTATTTTTTTACTATTTGTTCAGTTTGAGTCAACTTTATTAGACAGCAAAGTGAGAAAGAAAGGAAAGCAGGGAATAGAAGTCTGCTGAACCATGTAAAGGAAAAACATGAATGACTGTAACGAGTAGCAGTTTATTAGCTGGGCAGCTAACTAAAACATCGTTCGGTTTGTACGAATTTAAAGTTGATGTTTTTTTGCTTTGGAAACTGAGCTTTTTGTCGTTAGCAAGAGGCGTGCAGAGGGAGGTGGGACTGTCCTGTAAGCATCTTGAGGCCTTTTGGTAACTAAACCTTACGCTAACGATGCTTTTGGAATGATTTTATAACAAGACAAGGCAGTTTCCTTAAAGACTGTGCATTTTTTCCAGCAAAAACTTTAGTTTTTAACCTTGTTTTTAACTAGGGAGTTACAATCTCCTGATTGTTTCCCTGATTGTTTTTCATGTAGTTTTGGTCAACATGGAGATTTTCTACCCTTTATTTTTACTGTTGGTTGCGACGTTTATTGGAGTTATTCATTCTCACAAACAATTACTTACACACGTGAGGCACTACTTGGACTACGGTGGTCCTGCTGGTCTACGAATGATTCTTCTCATCCTTGATGGATGTAACTCTTGGAGAGGATTTATTTGCTTGGTCAAGGACAAACTTTGGAAAGCCCCGGGGCTCGAGGAAACGCGGAATGAAAAGCAGCGTGCATCAACGTGTAAGGAAACTTCAGAGGAAGAATCGTGTTCTTCTGCCTGTGATTCTGGCTAATGTCCAATCTCTTAGGAAGAAGATCGATGAACTACAAGGGAATGTACTTCATCGATGGGAATAAAGAGAGGCTTGTCATATGGCGCTTACTGAGACGTGGCTGACCGATCTGGACAGTGACACTTCACTGCAAATCAGCGGCTTTGGGACCCCTGTCAGGTTGAACTGTGGAGTAACACGCAAATCTCATGGAGGAGGGGCATGTTTGTATGTGAAACCAGGGCTGGTGTGCGTGAGCGGTTGTGTCTTCCCGACATTGAGCTCCTGTCAGTATCTGTCAGGCCGTTTTACTTACCGAGGGAATTCCCTCCAATATTTCTCACTGTTGTTTACATTCATCCCAAAGCTGACATCAAAGCTGCTGCCGACGCCATTTTTAAAGTGGTACACAGCCGCCAGTCTCTCTCTCCGGATGCTCCTAATTTTACTTTAGGTGATTTAACAGTTGTAATCTTAAGAAATCACTGAACAGTTTCTTTTAATATGTCGCCTGTCCTACAAGGTGTAATAAACGCTGGATTTGTGTTATGGACCAATTAAGCGGGGCATATAAGTCTGTGGCTGGACCTGCACTAGGTTCTTCGGATCACAACGTTGTTCACCTCCTCCCTGCTTATAGACCTGTGATAAGGAGGGAGAAGGTCTGTGTGAAGCGGGCTAATGTCTGGACTAAAGACAATTCTGTTGCCCTTCAGGGGTGTTTTGATTGCACTGACTGGTCCTTGTTTCAAGAGAGCTGTTCTGACTTGGATGAACTTACTGATGTGGTGTGTAGCTACATCTCTTGCAAAGACTCTGTGATTCCAGCTAGAGAATTTAAGACTTTCCCCAATAACGTGGCTCTCCAAAGGCATTAAAAGGAAAATTGCTTTTAATGAGGGAGACGTTTCCACTGTGAGGATATTAACCCTTGGATGCACAACCTACCAATACCTACACTCTTCCACGAGTGGGGTCAAAAATGACCCCAAATAAAATCAATGCATTTTGCAATAAACTCGGTTGTTATTCTTCAAAATCTTTAAAACGAAAAGTTGTAATATTTTCATATTCCAGGTATTCTTCATAAAACATGTTTGTGACATGTGGCCATTTGCATTTTTATTTATTTTTCATTAATTTTAAGAAATTGCCGTTTTTGTATCACTTGTATCACTTTTGTATGCTTGCTTGGCATATACTGCAGAAGCTGGGTCTTCCCTCTGAAAGGCACAAGTTGTTCATCTACTGTAACACAATCACTGAGGATGAATTTCTCCCTGCAGTTGACCAGTAACAGGCCCCATATGTAGCAGAAAGCTGCCATGTGGTTTGTTTTCAGTCGGTAGGCTCTGGTTTTCTTGTCATCAAAGTGCAAGAAATGGCGAAAATCTTCGAATTGACATAGTGGCCTTGTACCATGGGTTATGCAGAGGACTCCCAAAAAACACACAGACTGGTACATCCCAGTTCTTCTCACTTCCTGCAAGAATGGTCAGTCAAATGAAGGCCATGAGCTTGTGTTTGATTATATTTCTTCACTCTTTTCCCCTGTCTGTTGCTACTCTTTGTGCCTCCATGTTTGTGCATGTCAGCACCTCTTCTATTATATTATCAGACATGAACATTTTCCATGCATCTATTGGGGAGACAGTACTAAACCCAGGTGCAAGCCCTGGCCGACTATTCAGAATATTGTGGCTAGAGCAGTAAGAGGGGCTCATTCTGTTAGACACAATATCCATTTCCTCTTCAGAGGACTCATCAGAGGACTCTTCTGTATCTGACTGCCCTTGTTCAGTGGGGGGACAATAGTCTGGGTCCTCTATATCTGAGATGTCAGATTCTGAGTCAATGCCTCCGATGGACTCTTCATCCCATCCATCCTGGATCATTTGTAGGGCAAGGTCCACAGGGATCCTAGCTGGCCTCATAGCAGCCATGTTGCTTTAG